>JAWPHD010003791.1:0-205834 GCA_037043455.1 Cyrtodaria siliqua
CAATGAGTCTGTTACATCTATGACTACCCCAGGCCGTCACTTCCTGTGATGCAATGAGTGTGCTACTCCTATGACTACCCCAGACCGTCACTTCCTGTGATGCAATGAGTCTGTTACATCTATGACTTCCCCAGGCCGTCACTTCCTGTGATGCAATGAGTGTGCTACTCCTATGACTACCCCAGACCGTCACTTCCTGTGTTGCAATGAGTGTGCTACACCTATGACTACCCCAGGCCGTCACTTCCTGCGATGCAATGAGTGTGCTACACCTATTACTACCCCAGACCGTCACTTCCTGTGATGCAATGTGTGTGCTATACATATGACTACCCCAGGCCGTCACTTCCTGCGATGCAATGAATGTACTACACCTATGACTACCCCAGGTATCACAGTGAATGTGCTACACCTATGACTACCCCAGACCGTCACTTCCTGTGATGCAATGAGTGTGCTATACCTATGTATACCCCAGGCCGACACTTCCTGCGATGCAATGACTGTGCTACACCTATGACTACCCCAGGCCATTACTTCCTGCAATGCAATGAGTGTGCTACTCCTATGACTACCCCAGACCGTCACTTCCTGTGATGCAATGAGTGTGCTACACCTATTACTACCCCAGGCCGTCACTTCCTGCGATGCAATGAATATGCTACACCTATGACTACCCCAGGCCGTCACTTCCTGTGATGCAATGAGTGTGCTACACCTATGACTACCCCAGGCCGTCACTACCTGTGATGAAATGAGTGTGTTACATCTATGACTACCCCAGACCGTCACTTCCTGTGATGCAATGAGTGTGCTATACCTATGTATACCCCAGGCCGTCACTTCCTGCGATTCAATGAATGTGCTACACCTATGACTACCCCAGGCCGTTACTTCCTGCAATGCAATGAGTGTGCTACACCTATGACTACCCCAGACCGTCACTTCCTGTGATGCAATGAGTGTGCTACACCTATTTCTACCCCAGGCCGTCACTTCCTACGATGCAATGAATATGCTACACCTATGACTACCCCAGGCCGTCACTTCCTGTGATGCAATGAGTGTGCTACACCTATGACTACCCCAGGCCGTCACTACCTGTGATGAAATGAGTGTGTTACATCTATGACTACCCCAGGCCGTCACTTCCTGTGATGCAATGAGTGTGCTACACCTATGACTACCCCAGGCCGTCACTTCCTGTGTTGCAATGAGTGTGATACATCTATGACTACACCAGACCGTCACTTCCTGTGATGCAATGAGTGTGTTACATATATGACTACCCCAGACCGTCACTTCCTGTGATGCAATGAGTGTGCTAAACCTATGACTACCCCAGGCCGTCACTTCCTGTGATGCAATGAGTGTGTTACATCTATGACTACCCCAGACCGTCACTTCCTGTGATGCAATGAGTGTGTTACATCTATAACTTCCCAAGACCGTCACTTCCTGTGATGCAATGAGTGTGCTACACCTATGACTACCCCAGACCGTAACTGTCTGTGATGCAATGAGTGTGCTACACCTATGACTACCCCAGACCGTCACTTCCTGTGATGTAATGAATGTGTTACATCTATGACTACCCCATGCCGTCACCTCCTGTGTTGTAATGAGTGTGCTACACCTATGACTACCCCAGACCGTCACTACCTGCGATGCAATGAGTGTGCTACACATATGACTTCCCCAGGCCGTCACTACCTGCGATGCAATGGGTATGCTACACCTATAACTACCCCAGGCCGTCACTACCTGTGTTGCAATGAGTGTGCTACACCTATGACTACCGAAAGCTGTCACTTTCTGTGATGCAATGAGTGTGATACACCTATGACTACCCCAGGCCTTCACTACCTGTGATGCAATGAGTGTGCTACACCTATTACTACCCCAGGCCGTCACTTCCTGTGATGCAATGAGTGTGCTACTCCTATGACTACCCCAGACCGTCACTTCCTGTGATGCAATGAGTCTGTTACATCTATGACTTCCCCAGGCCGTCACTTCCTGTGATGCAATGAGTGTGCTACTCCTATGACTTCCCCAGACCGTCACTTCCTGTGTTGCAATGAGTGTGCTACACCTATGACTACCCCAGGCCGTCACTTCCTGCTATGCAATGAGTGTGCTACACCTATTACTACCCCAGACCGTCACTTGCTGTGATGCAATGAGTGTGCTATACATATGACTACCCCAGGCCGTCACTTCCTGCGATGCAATGAATGTACTACACCTATGACTACCCCAGGTATCACAGTGAATGGGCTACACCTATGACTACCCCAGACCGTCACTTCCTGTGATGCAATGAGTGTGCTATACCTATGTATACCCCAGGCCGTCACTTCCTGCGATGCAATGAATGTGCTACACCTATGACTAGCCCAGGCCGTTACTTCCTGCAATGCAATGAGTGTGCTACACCTATGACTACCCCAGACCGTCACTTCCTGTGATGCAATGAGTGTGTTACACCTATTACTACCCCAGGCCGTCACTTCCTGCGATGCAATGAATATGCTACACCTATGACTACCCCAGGCCGTCATTTCCTGTGATGCAATGAGTGTGCTACACCTATGACTACCCCAGGCCGTCATTACCTGTGATGAAATGAGTGTGTTACATCTATGACTACCCCAGGCCGTCACTTCCTGTGATGCAATGAGTGTGCTACACCTATGACTAACCCAGGCCGTCACTTCCTGTGATGCAATGAGTCTGTTACATCTATGACTACCCCAGGCCGTCACTTCCTGTGATGCAATGAGTGTGCTACTCCTATGACTACCCCAGACCGTCACTTCCTGTGATGCAATGAGTCTGTTACATCTATGACTTCCCCAGGCCGTCACTTCTTGTGATGCAATGAGTGTGCTACTCCTATGACTACCCCAGACCGTGACTTCCTGTGTTGCAATGAGTGTGCTACACCTATGACTACCCAGGCCGTCACTTCCTGTGATGCAATGAGTGTGTTACATCTATGACTACCCCCCCAGACCGTCACTTCCTGTGTTGCAATGAGTGTGATACATCTATGACTACACCAGACCGTCACTTCCTGTGATGCAATGAGTGTGTTACATATATGACTACCCCAGACCGTCACTTCCTGTGATGCAATGAGTGTGCTAAACCTATGAATACCCCAGGCCGTCACTTCCTGTGATGCAATGAGTGTGCTACTCCTATGACTACCCAGACCGTCACTTCCTGTGATGCAATGAGTCTGTTACATCTATGACTACCCCAGGCCGTCACTTCCTGTGATGCAATGAGTGTGCTACTCCTATGACTACCCCAGACCGTCACTTCCTGTGTTGCAATGAGTGTGCTACACCTATGACTACCCAGACCGTCACTTCCTGTGATGCAATGAGTGTGTTACATATATGACTACCCCAGACCGTCACTTCCTGTGTTGCAATGAGTGTGATACATCTATGACTACACCAGACCGTCACTTCCTGTGATGCAATGAGTGTGTTACATATATGACTACCCCAGACCGTCACTTCCTGTGATGCAATGAGTGTGCTAAACCTATGACTACCCCAGGCCGTCACTTCCTGTGATGCAATGAGTGTGTTACATCTATGACTACCCCAGACCGTCACTTCCTGTGATGCAATGAGTGTGTTACATCTATGACTACCCCAGACCGTCACTTCCTGTGATGCAATAAGTGTGCTACACCTATGACTACCCCAGACCGTAACTGTCTGTGATGCAATGAGTGTGCTACACCTATGACTATCCCAGACCGTCACTTCCTGTGATGTAATGAATGTGTTACATCTATGACTACCCCATGCCGTCACTTCCTGTGTTGTAATAAGTGTGCTACACCTATGACTACCCCAGACCGTCACTACCTGCGATGCAATGAGTGTGCTACACCTATGACTTCCCCAGGCCGTCACTACCTGCGATGCAATGCGTGTGCTACACCTTTGACTACCCCAGGCCGTCACTACCTGCGATGCAATGAGTGTGCTAAACCTATGACTACCCCAGGCCGTCACTTCCTGTGATGCAATGAGTGTGTTACATCTATGACTACCCCAGACCGTCACTTCCTGGATGCAATGAGTGTGTTACATCTATGACTACCCCAGACCGTCACTTCCTGTGATGCAATGAGTGTGCTACACCTATGACTACCCCAGACCGTAACTGTCTGTGATGCAATGAGTGTGCTACTCCTATGACTACCCCAGACCGTCACTGCCTGTGATGCAATGAGATGTTACATCTATGACTACCCCAGGCCGTCACTTCCTGTGTTGCAATGAGTGTGCTACTCCTATGACTACCCCAGACCGTCACTTCCTGTGTTGCAATGAGTGTGCTACACCTATGACTACACCAGGCCGTCACTTCCTGTGATGCAATGAGTGTGTTTCATCTATGACTACCCCAGACCGTCACTTCCTGTGTTGCAATGAGTGTGATACATCTATGACTACACCAGACCGTCACTTCCTTTGATGCAATGAGTTTGTTACATATATGACTACCCCAGACCGTCACTTCCTGTGATGCAATGAGTGTGCTAAACCTATGAATACCCCAGGCCGTCACTTCCTGTGATGCAATGAGTGTGTTAAATCTATGACTACCCCAGACCGTCACTTCCTGTGATGCAATGAGTGTGCTACACCTATGACTACCCCAGACCGTAACTGTCTGTGATGCAATGAGTGTGCTACACCTATGACTACCCCAGACCGTCACCTTCCTGTGTTGTAATGAGTGTGCTACACCTATGACTACCCCAGACCGTCACTACCTGCGATGTAATGAGTGTGCTACACCTATGACTTCCCCAGGCCGTCACTACCTGCGATGCAATGCGTGTGCTACACCTATGACTACCCCAGGCCGTCACTACCTGCGATGCAATGAGTGTGCTACACCTATGACTACCCCAGACCGTCACTTCCTGTGATGCAATGAGTGTGGTACATCTATGACTACCCCATGCCGTCAATACCTGTGTTGCGATGAGTGAGTTACACCCATGACTACCCCAGACCGTCACTACCTGCGATGCAATGAGTGTGCTACACCTATGACTACCCCAGGCCGTCACTACCTGCGATGCAATGAGTGTGCTACACCTATGACTACCCCAGGCTGTCACTACCTGCGATGCAATGAGTGTGCTACACCTATGACTACCCCAGACCGTCACTTCCTGTGATGCAATGGATGTGCTACACCTGTGACTTCCCCAGGCCGTCACTTCCTGTGATGCAATGGGTATGCTACACCTATGTCTACCCAAGACCGTCACTTCCTGTGATGCAATGGGTATGCTTCACCTATAACTACCCCAGGCCGTCAATACCTGTGTTCCAATGAGTGTGCTACACCTATGACTACCCCAGGCCGTCACTTCCTGCGATGCAATGAGTGTGCTACACCTATTACTACCCCAGACCGTCACTTCCTGTGATGCAATGAGTGTGCTATACATATGACTACCCCAGGCCGCCACTTCCTGCGATGCAATGAATGTAATACACCTATGACTACCCCAGGTATCACAGTGAATGTGCTAGACCTATGACTACCCCAGACCGTCACTTCCTGTGATGCAATGAGTGTGCTATACCTATGTATACCCCAGGCCGTCACTTCCTGCGATGCAATGAATGTGATAAAAAATATGACTACCCCAGGCCGTTACTTCCTGTGATGCAATGGATGTGCTACACCTGTGACTTCCCCAGGCCGTCACTTCCTGTGATGCAATGGGTATGCTACACCTATGTCTACCCCAGAGCGTCACTTCCTGTGATGCAATGGGTATGCTTCACCTATAACTACCCCAGGCCGTCAATACCTATGTTGCAATGAGTGTGCTACACCTATGACTACCCCAGGCCGTCACTACCTGTGATGCAATGAGTGTGCTACACGTATGACTACCCCAGGCCGTCACTTCCTGTGATGCAATGAGTGTGCTATACCTATGTATACCCCAGGCCGTCACTTCCTGCGATGCAATGAATGTGCTACACCTAGGACTACCCCAGGAAGTTACTTCCTGCAATGCAATGAGTGTGCTACACCTATGACTACCCCAGACCGTCACTTCCTGTGATGCAATGAGTGTGCTACACCTATTACTACCCCAGGCCGTCACTTCCTTCGATGCAATGAATATGCTACACCTATGACTACCCCAGGCCGTCACTTCCTGTGATGCAATGAGTGTGCTACACCTATGACTACCCCAGGCCGTCACTACCTGTGATGAAATGAGTGTGTTACATCTATGACTACCCCAGACCGTCACTTCCTGTGATGCAATGAGTGTGCTATACCTATGTATACCCCAGGCCGTCACTTCCTGTGATGCAATGAATGTGCTACACCTATGACTACCCCAGGCCATTACTTCATGCAATGCAATGAGTTTGCTACACCTATGACTACCCCAGACCGTCACTTCCTGTGATGCAATGAGTGTGCTACACCTATTACTACCCCAGGCCGTCACTTCCGGCGATGCAATGAATATGCTACACCTATGACTACCCCAGGCCGTCACCTCCTGTGATGCAATGAGTGTGCTACACCTATGACTACCCCAGGCCGTCACTACCTGTGATGAAATGAGTGTGTTACATCTATGACTACCCCAGGCCGTCACTTCCTGTGATGCAATGAGTGCAACACCTATGACTACCCCAGGCCGTCACTTCCTGTGATGCAATGAGTCTGTTACATCTATGACTACCCCAGGCCGTCACTTCCTGTGATGCAATGAGTGTGCTACTCCTATGACTACCCCAGACCGTCACTTCCTGTGATGCAATGAGTCTGTTACATCTATGACTTCCCCAGGCCGTCACTTCCTGTGATGCAATGAGTGTGCTACTCCTATGACTACCCCAGACCGTCACTTCCTGTGTTGCAATGAGTGTGCTACACCTATGACTACCCCAGGCCGTCACTTCCTGCGATGCAATGAGTGTGCTACACCTATTACTACCCCAGACCGTCACTTCCTGTGATGCAATGTGTGTGCTATACATATGACTACCCCAGGCCGTCACTTCCTGCGATGCAATGAATGTACTACACCTATGACTACCCCAGGTATCACAGTGAATGTGCTACACCTATGACTACCCCAGACCGTCACTTCCTGTGATGCAATGAGTGTGCTATACCTATGTATACCCCAGGCCGACACTTCCTGCGATGCAATGACTGTGCTACACCTATGACTACCCCAGGCCATTACTTCCTGCAATGCAATGAGTGTGCTACTCCTATGACTACCCCAGACCGTCACTTCCTGTGATGCAATGAGTGTGCTACACCTATTACTACCCCAGGCCGTCACTTCCTGCGATGCAATGAATATGCTACACCTATGACTACCCCAGGCCGTCACTTCCTGTGATGCAATGAGTGTGCTACACCTATGACTACCCCAGGCCGTCACTACCTGTGATGAAATGAGTGTGTTACATCTATGACTACCCCAGACCGTCACTTCCTGTGATGCAATGAGTGTGCTATACCTATGTATACCCCAGGCCGTCACTTCCTGCGATTCAATGAATGTGCTACACCTATGACTACCCCAGGCCGTTACTTCCTGCAATGCAATGAGTGTGCTACACCTATGACTACCCCAGACCGTCACTTCCTGTGATGCAATGAGTGTGCTACACCTATTTCTACCCCAGGCCGTCACTTCCTACGATGCAATGAATATGCTACACCTATGACTACCCCAGGCCGTCACTTCCTGTGATGCAATGAGTGTGCTACACCTATGACTACCCCAGGCCGTCACTACCTGTGATGAAATGAGTGTGTTACATCTATGACTACCCCAGGCCGTCACTTCCTGTGATGCAATGAGTGTGCTACACCTATGACTACCCCAGGCCGTCACTTCCTGTGTTGCAATGAGTGTGATACATCTATGACTACACCAGACCGTCACTTCCTGTGATGCAATGAGTGTGTTACATATATGACTACCCCAGACCGTCACTTCCTGTGATGCAATGAGTGTGCTAAACCTATGACTACCCCAGGCCGTCACTTCCTGTGATGCAATGAGTGTGTTACATCTATGACTACCCCAGACCGTCACTTCCTGTGATGCAATGAGTGTGTTACATCTATAACTTCCCAAGACCGTCACTTCCTGTGATGCAATGAGTGTGCTACACCTATGACTACCCCAGACCGTAACTGTCTGTGATGCAATGAGTGTGCTACACCTATGACTACCCCAGACCGTCACTTCCTGTGATGTAATGAATGTGTTACATCTATGACTACCCCATGCCGTCACCTCCTGTGTTGTAATGAGTGTGCTACACCTATGACTACCCCAGGCCGTCACTACCTGCGATGCAATGAGTGTGCTACACCTATGACTACCCCAGACCGTCACTTCCTGTGATGCAATGAGTGTGGTACATCTATGACTACCCCATGCCGTCAATACCTGTGTTGCGATGAGTGAGTTACACCCATGACTACCCCAGACCGTCACTACCTGCGATGCAATGAGTGTGCTACACCTATGACTACCCCAGGCCGTCACTACCTGCGATGCAATGAGTGTGCTACACCTATGACTACCCCAGGCTGTCACTACCTGCGATGCAATGAGTGTGCTACACCTATGACTACCCCAGACCGTCACTTCCTGTGATGCAATGGATGTGCTACACCTGTGACTTCCCCAGGCCGTCACTTCCTGTGATGCAATGGGTATGCTACACCTATGTCTACCCAAGACCGTCACTTCCTGTGATGCAATGGGTATGCTTCACCTATAACTACCCCAGGCCGTCAATACCTGTGTTCCAATGAGTGTGCTACACCTATGACTACCCCAGGCCGTCACTTCCTGCGATGCAATGAGTGTGCTACACCTATTACTACCCCAGACCGTCACTTCCTGTGATGCAATGAGTGTGCTATACATATGACTACCCCAGGCCGCCACTTCCTGCGATGCAATGAATGTAATACACCTATGACTACCCCAGGTATCACAGTGAATGTGCTAGACCTATGACTACCCCAGACCGTCACTTCCTGTGATGCAATGAGTGTGCTATACCTATGTATACCCCAGGCCGTCACTTCCTGCGATGCAATGAATGTGATAAAAAATATGACTACCCCAGGCCGTTACTTCCTGTGATGCAATGGATGTGCTACACCTGTGACTTCCCCAGGCCGTCACTTCCTGTGATGCAATGGGTATGCTACACCTATGTCTACCCCAGAGCGTCACTTCCTGTGATGCAATGGGTATGCTTCACCTATAACTACCCCAGGCCGTCAATACCTATGTTGCAATGAGTGTGCTACACCTATGACTACCCCAGGCCGTCACTACCTGTGATGCAATGAGTGTGCTACACGTATGACTACCCCAGGCCGTCACTTCCTGTGATGCAATGAGTGTGCTATACCTATGTATACCCCAGGCCGTCACTTCCTGCGATGCAATGAATGTGCTACACCTAGGACTACCCCAGGAAGTTACTTCCTGCAATGCAATGAGTGTGCTACACCTATGACTACCCCAGACCGTCACTTCCTGTGATGCAATGAGTGTGCTACACCTATTACTACCCCAGGCCGTCACTTCCTTCGATGCAATGAATATGCTACACCTATGACTACCCCAGGCCGTCACTTCCTGTGATGCAATGAGTGTGCTACACCTATGACTACCCCAGGCCGTCACTACCTGTGATGAAATGAGTGTGTTACATCTATGACTACCCCAGACCGTCACTTCCTGTGATGCAATGAGTGTGCTATACCTATGTATACCCCAGGCCGTCACTTCCTGTGATGCAATGAATGTGCTACACCTATGACTACCCCAGGCCATTACTTCATGCAATGCAATGAGTTTGCTACACCTATGACTACCCCAGACCGTCACTTCCTGTGATGCAATGAGTGTGCTACACCTATTACTACCCCAGGCCGTCACTTCCGGCGATGCAATGAATATGCTACACCTATGACTACCCCAGGCCGTCACCTCCTGTGATGCAATGAGTGTGCTACACCTATGACTACCCCAGGCCGTCACTACCTGTGATGAAATGAGTGTGTTACATCTATGACTACCCCAGGCCGTCACTTCCTGTGATGCAATGAGTGCAACACCTATGACTACCCCAGGCCGTCACTTCCTGTGATGCAATGAGTCTGTTACATCTATGACTACCCCAGGCCGTCACTTCCTGTGATGCAATGAGTGTGCTACTCCTATGACTACCCCAGACCGTCACTTCCTGTGATGCAATGAGTCTGTTACATCTATGACTTCCCCAGGCCGTCACTTCCTGTGATGCAATGAGTGTGCTACTCCTATGACTACCCCAGACCGTCACTTCCTGTGTTGCAATGAGTGTGCTACACCTATGACTACCCCAGGCCGTCACTTCCTGCGATGCAATGAGTGTGCTACACCTATTACTACCCCAGACCGTCACTTCCTGTGATGCAATGTGTGTGCTATACATATGACTACCCCAGGCCGTCACTTCCTGCGATGCAATGAATGTACTACACCTATGACTACCCCAGGTATCACAGTGAATGTGCTACACCTATGACTACCCCAGACCGTCACTTCCTGTGATGCAATGAGTGTGCTATACCTATGTATACCCCAGGCCGACACTTCCTGCGATGCAATGACTGTGCTACACCTATGACTACCCCAGGCCATTACTTCCTGCAATGCAATGAGTGTGCTACTCCTATGACTACCCCAGACCGTCACTTCCTGTGATGCAATGAGTGTGCTACACCTATTACTACCCCAGGCCGTCACTTCCTGCGATGCAATGAATATGCTACACCTATGACTACCCCAGGCCGTCACTTCCTGTGATGCAATGAGTGTGCTACACCTATGACTACCCCAGGCCGTCACTACCTGTGATGAAATGAGTGTGTTACATCTATGACTACCCCAGACCGTCACTTCCTGTGATGCAATGAGTGTGCTATACCTATGTATACCCCAGGCCGTCACTTCCTGCGATTCAATGAATGTGCTACACCTATGACTACCCCAGGCCGTTACTTCCTGCAATGCAATGAGTGTGCTACACCTATGACTACCCCAGACCGTCACTTCCTGTGATGCAATGAGTGTGCTACACCTATTTCTACCCCAGGCCGTCACTTCCTACGATGCAATGAATATGCTACACCTATGACTACCCCAGGCCGTCACTTCCTGTGATGCAATGAGTGTGCTACACCTATGACTACCCCAGGCCGTCACTACCTGTGATGAAATGAGTGTGTTACATCTATGACTACCCCAGGCCGTCACTTCCTGTGATGCAATGAGTGTGCTACACCTATGACTACCCCAGGCCGTCACTTCCTGTGTTGCAATGAGTGTGATACATCTATGACTACACCAGACCGTCACTTCCTGTGATGCAATGAGTGTGTTACATATATGACTACCCCAGACCGTCACTTCCTGTGATGCAATGAGTGTGCTAAACCTATGACTACCCCAGGCCGTCACTTCCTGTGATGCAATGAGTGTGTTACATCTATGACTACCCCAGACCGTCACTTCCTGTGATGCAATGAGTGTGTTACATCTATAACTTCCCAAGACCGTCACTTCCTGTGATGCAATGAGTGTGCTACACCTATGACTACCCCAGACCGTAACTGTCTGTGATGCAATGAGTGTGCTACACCTATGACTACCCCAGACCGTCACTTCCTGTGATGTAATGAATGTGTTACATCTATGACTACCCCATGCCGTCACCTCCTGTGTTGTAATGAGTGTGCTACACCTATGACTACCCCAGACCGTCACTACCTGCGATGCAATGAGTGTGCTACACATATGACTTCCCCAGGCCGTCACTACCTGCGATGCAATGGGTATGCTACACCTATAACTACCCCAGGCCGTCACTACCTGTGTTGCAATGAGTGTGCTACACCTATGACTACCGAAAGCTGTCACTTTCTGTGATGCAATGAGTGTGATACACCTATGACTACCCCAGGCCTTCACTACCTGTGATGCAATGAGTGTGCTACACCTATTACTACCCCAGGCCGTCACTTCCTGTGATGCAATGAGTGTGCTACTCCTATGACTACCCCAGACCGTCACTTCCTGTGATGCAATGAGTCTGTTACATCTATGACTTCCCCAGGCCGTCACTTCCTGTGATGCAATGAGTGTGCTACTCCTATGACTTCCCCAGACCGTCACTTCCTGTGTTGCAATGAGTGTGCTACACCTATGACTACCCCAGGCCGTCACTTCCTGCTATGCAATGAGTGTGCTACACCTATTACTACCCCAGACCGTCACTTGCTGTGATGCAATGAGTGTGCTATACATATGACTACCCCAGGCCGTCACTTCCTGCGATGCAATGAATGTACTACACCTATGACTACCCCAGGTATCACAGTGAATGGGCTACACCTATGACTACCCCAGACCGTCACTTCCTGTGATGCAATGAGTGTGCTATACCTATGTATACCCCAGGCCGTCACTTCCTGCGATGCAATGAATGTGCTACACCTATGACTAGCCCAGGCCGTTACTTCCTGCAATGCAATGAGTGTGCTACACCTATGACTACCCCAGACCGTCACTTCCTGTGATGCAATGAGTGTGTTACACCTATTACTACCCCAGGCCGTCACTTCCTGCGATGCAATGAATATGCTACACCTATGACTACCCCAGGCCGTCATTTCCTGTGATGCAATGAGTGTGCTACACCTATGACTACCCCAGGCCGTCATTACCTGTGATGAAATGAGTGTGTTACATCTATGACTACCCCAGGCCGTCACTTCCTGTGATGCAATGAGTGTGCTACACCTATGACTAACCCAGGCCGTCACTTCCTGTGATGCAATGAGTCTGTTACATCTATGACTACCCCAGGCCGTCACTTCCTGTGATGCAATGAGTGTGCTACTCCTATGACTACCCCAGACCGTCACTTCCTGTGATGCAATGAGTCTGTTACATCTATGACTTCCCCAGGCCGTCACTTCTTGTGATGCAATGAGTGTGCTACTCCTATGAC
The DNA here is from genome assembly GCA_037043455.1 of Cyrtodaria siliqua. Classification (NCBI taxonomy): domain Eukaryota; kingdom Metazoa; phylum Mollusca; class Bivalvia; order Adapedonta; family Hiatellidae; genus Cyrtodaria; species Cyrtodaria siliqua. Next base: position 13,140 of record JAWPHD010003791.1, read on the forward strand.
TACCCCAGACCGTGACTTCCTGTGTTGCAATGAGTGTGCTACACCTATGACTACCCAGGCCGTCACTTCCTGTGATGCAATGAGTGTGTTACATCTATGACTACCCCCCCAGACCGTCACTTCCTGTGTTGCAATGAGTGTGATACATCTATGACTACACCAGACCGTCACTTCCTGTGATGCAATGAGTGTGTTACATATATGACTACCCCAGACCGTCACTTCCTGTGATGCAATGAGTGTGCTAAACCTATGAATACCCCAGGCCGTCACTTCCTGTGATGCAATGAGTGTGCTACTCCTATGACTACCCCAGACCGTCACTTCCTGTGATGCAATGAGTCTGTTACATCTATGACTACCCCAGGCCGTCACTTCCTGTGATGCAATGAGTGTGCTACTCCTATGACTACCCCAGACCGTCACTTCCTGTGTTGCAATGAGTGTGCTACACCTATGACTACCCCAGACCGTCACTTCCTGTGATGCAATGAGTGTGTTACATATATGACTACCCCAGACCGTCACTTCCTGTGTTGCAATGAGTGTGATACATCTATGACTACACCAGACCGTCACTTCCTGTGATGCAATGAGTGTGTTACATATATGACTACCCCAGACCGTCACTTCCTGTGATGCAATGAGTGTGCTAAACCTATGACTACCCCAGGCCGTCACTTCCTGTGATGCAATGAGTGTGTTACATCTATGACTACCCCAGACCGTCACTTCCTGTGATGCAATGAGTGTGTTACATCTATGACTACCCCAGACCGTCACTTCCTGTGATGCAATAAGTGTGCTACACCTATGACTACCCCAGACCGTAACTGTCTGTGATGCAATGAGTGTGCTACACCTATGACTATCCCAGACCGTCACTTCCTGTGATGTAATGAATGTGTTACATCTATGACTACCCCATGCCGTCACTTCCTGTGTTGTAATAAGTGTGCTACACCTATGACTACCCCAGACCGTCACTACCTGCGATGCAATGAGTGTGCTACACCTATGACTTCCCCAGGCCGTCACTACCTGCGATGCAATGCGTGTGCTACACCTTTGACTACCCCAGGCCGTCACTACCTGCGATGCAATGAGTGTGCTAAACCTATGACTACCCCAGGCCGTCACTTCCTGTGATGCAATGAGTGTGTTACATCTATGACTACCCCAGACCGTCACTTCCTGGGATGCAATGAGTGTGTTACATCTATGACTACCCCAGACCGTCACTTCCTGTGATGCAATGAGTGTGCTACACCTATGACTACCCCAGACCGTAACTGTCTGTGATGCAATGAGTGTGCTACACCTATGACTACCCCAGACCGTCACTTCCTGTGATGTAATGAATGTGTTACATCTATGACTACCCCATGCCGTCACTTCCTGTGTTGTAATGAGTGTGCTACACCTATGACTACCCCAGACCGTCACTACCTGCGATGCAATGAGTGTGCTACACCTATGACTTCCCCAGGCCGTCACTACCTGCGATGCAATGCGTGTGCAACACCTATGACTACCCCAGGCCGTCACTACCTGCGATGCAATGAGTGTGCTACACCTATGACTACCCCAGACCGTCACTTCCTGTGATGCAATGGATGTGCTACACCTGTGACTTCCCCAGGCCTTCACTTCCCGTGATGCAATGGGTATGCTACACCTATGACTACCACAGGCTGTCACTTCATGTGATGCCTTGAGTGGGCTATACCTATGACTACCCCAGGCCGTCAATTCTTGTGATGCAATGGGTGTGCTACACTTATGACTACCCCAGGCCGTCACTTCCTGTAATGCAATGAGTGTGCTACACCTATCACTACCCCCAGGCCGTCACTTCCTGTGATGCAATGAGTGTGCTACACCTCCTATCACTACCCCAGACCGTCACTTCCTGTGATGCAATAGGTGTGCTACAACTATGGCTAACCCAGGCCGTCACTTCCTGTAATGCAATGAGTGTGCTACACCTATCACTACCCCAGACGTCACTTCCTGTGATGCAATAGGTGTGCTACACCTATGTATACCCCAGACCGTCACTTCCTGTGATGCAATGGGTATGCTACACCTATAACTACCCCAGGCCGTCACTACCTGTGTTGCAATGAGTGTGCTACACCTATGACTACCGAAAGCCGTCAATTTCTGTGATGCAATGAGTGTGATACACCTATGACTACCCCAGGCCTTCACTACCTGTGATGCAATGAGTGTGCTACACCTATGACTACCCCAGACCGTCACTTCATGTGATGCAATGAGTGTGCTACACCTATGACTACCCCAGGCCGTCACTTCATGTGATGCAATGGGTGTGCTACATATAATGTTTGAACGTGGTTGGCTTAAACATGTTAAATAAACTAAAAATAAATAAGATATATAAAAATGTGGTTGTTTTAAATAATTAATGATAATAGGCCACAGTTTTTGTTGTGATTTTGTTAATAACTTTTTTGTTTTGTTATTATATTTATAATATATATTGATTAATTAATAATAATATAAACGTATCAATGCTTCAAATTTAATTTTATTATTTAAAAAACACATTAAAAAACAAAAAAACAACAAAAAAACCCATAAAAATACACATAAAAAATAAATAATAAAAAATAATAAATAAATAGAAAAATGTCAAAAAAAAAATGTCAACAAAATAAATGAAATAACATTGATAATGGAGTGATACTAGTAGCTGTAATATTGATAACATTAGGAATTCATTCATGATTATATTGATATTATGTAATATACTGTAAATAGTAATTTAGTTTGGCTTTCAATCTTTAAAGGGACACATGGCAATCTTGAAATTTGTATACATACTATCCTGTGTTTAACGCTACAGTGTTTTGTCTACATTTTCAACCCAGGGAGTCAATTTGCAGGTTTTGAGTCTGTCTACGAGAAAACAATTAAAACTATCGATAACAGTGAGTCACATTAGAAAAATATGAGTATTTGACACACTCCCGCGGGAATAAATCGCTGAATGTTAATATAATATACTTCTGTCTTAAATATTAAGCAAGAAGGACGAGTTCCTGCAAAAAAGAGCACTATTTCAAGGCAGATATTGAGTTTTCCAATGACACTTTTATGCTGTTAGCGCCCTGGGATTGCACTATAGAAATGAGAACACATAATAAATAAAACCCTGGTTCATTATGAGACTGATGTCCATATCAATTTGCGACTGAGAATGCATACATGGCAATCTTGAGTTTTATAACATGCATTATAATTAGTACAGCTATGTATTAATCTTGTATCATTTTGACTTTAAAACTGCTTGCATATATTTAAATAAAACATTGAGAATTCTATTTCCTTCATTATTCTAAACATTTCTATTGGTGCAGTATTATCAAAAGTCAATAATATGTAAAAACAATTTACTTTGAACTATTCTAATAATTGATATTAATGATTGAACAAATGCAAGTTACGAGAAAAACTAACGGGACGCGGTGAGTTTTTAAAAAATCAAGATTGCCGTGTGTCCTTTAAGTATTATTATGACAAGCATTTATATAAACATAATTCGTTTGCCACCATCTAGTTGATGGAGAAATGTTGTATCAAGCCATAATGTTTGCCTAATTGTTGTTGTCATCGTTGTTATGCACTATGTGATTTGCTTCTGTTGCTATTATTTACTCTCCGAGGCTTGTCGTGAAATTGTTTTTATGATGTTAACCATGTAATTGCAGTATTTATGCACTAGGTTTGTTTTCTTATTGCTGATAAGTATAACACATAACACAACAGTAACTGCTTGTTTGTTGATTTCAGCTATGTTTAACGTGTTGCTGTCGACTGTTGCTGCTAATAAAAGACTGTTTCTAAAACATCCAACAGTTTCTGTCTAGTGATCCACTTTACATTTATTCAGTTTGCGTACAATGAATTTTCATTGCAATGGATGTTGCTTTTATACTGATGTGGTTGCTGATGCTGCTTACTTATAATTGGATATCTATCACTTATTCAAAGGCTTATTTCGTTTAATTCTCTCGAACACTTTGCATATTTCAGTTTGTCAAGGCATTATGGCCAGCGGTTCGTTGAAGTTTAGTTATCTGTGTTATCTACTACACCCAGACATTCAGGCTGATGATAACTGTCTTGAAGAGGATGGGAACAATTTGTTTCTAAACCAGTTAGTGACTGAATTTGACTGTTTCAGTAACAGCAGGCAGTATCTGTAAATATATACTTTTATGACACCTTTTTTGTTTTGGGAGTGGTATTCTGATATTTTGCATTTGATATGCACTCTTTGCTGCTGCCAAACAATGTGGCGGTGTATGGGAGCCTGGACACTCTATATGGCGGGCAGCGAAGGTGTGAAAGGAAGGACATATAAGTTTCAGTTTAACGTAATTCAGGTCATGTATACCCAGATACTGAATTGTAATCTAAACATAAATTATATACAAATTTTCTGTCCGTACGAATTGCTAAAAAGCATTTGAATTTATTGAATGCGGTGCACTTGCAATTATGCTTGAATATTAACCGTGCTTTCATGTAAATGCTTATCAGAAAAGTTGCTTTCATAATAAACATTTAATTTGGTACACATATATTTATGTCCTTAATATTGTAATATTTAATTTGCTTTATTTCGTAATGCTTTCTACTGTAAGGTCTTGCCATAATGGTATTTCGGGATTACCGGCAGCCCGATTGTTAAGTCCCATTCTTGGGACTTGTTTTTCAATCCATGTCACGCCCAATTTATTTGCCAAATCTATTAGAATAAAGTTTAAAACATATTTTGTGTTGTTATAACAGTGCTCTCCAGTAAATAAATATATATATACCTGCTCATGTCACAAGCGGAATTATATATATAACGAATAAAACATAAACTTTCATTCAATCTTTCGTACTTGTTTTGTACCAGAGAATCAAATATGCCAACTTGAGTGAATTTCGGTTCAATGACAATAAGATGGTACGGCTGGTACTACAGGTACTACCTATAATCTATAGGTCTAACACGGTGGCATGCGTTAAAACGACTGAATACTAATGGGATGATTAAATAGAACGGATGCCCGAAGCGCCGAAACTGAAAGTTGTCGTGGAAGCTGTGAATTTCAATAATTTCAAGAGCGAACGTCAATTTTTATTATTTCAGGACCCGTTTATATTATGTCTATCTACAGTCCCTGATTATTTCAAACTCGGATGTCTGGGTTGGGTGTATGTGTGTGAGGTGGAGATGGGGGTGGGCGGGGTGGGGGAGGGGGGTGGGGGTGGTATGGGGGGGTGAAGAGAGAGAGAGAGGCGGTAATATGGGGTGTCATTTGATTTTTTATTTGTTTCCTCCTACGTCGTGGGGCCTGGCGGAAGGGGCATCAAATACATTAATTATTCTCAATTACAGTGTCATTTTTCAATACTTTCGCACATTAATTGGTATAGTTGTCTATGAAAGAGACACAAAGCATGTCAAATGATTTATTATTTAAAACTCGGACGTCTTCCCTGGGGGGGGGGGGGGGGGTCGAGGTGAGGGTGGGGGGGGGGGGGGGGGTAGGTGAGTGTGTCGGGTGGGGGCGGGTGAGAGGTCTTTCTTAATAAAATGTAATGATTTTAGGATATCAGTATAATTTGCTCAAGGGTCACCATGGGACTCTGGAATAGGGGTTTTCAAGTTCCAATACACAGCTACCCTATTATTCCTTAAACATGTTCTATTCATTTACAGTGTCATACATGTGTACAGAAAAAGCATAAATGGTACTGTTTTTTTGTTTTATCTGAGTATCAAAGAACAATCGAAACAATTACATTTAAAATGGATGCAGGGTTAAAGGGAATTGACCTGTGTGAAGAAAACGTGAGTATTTGCGAAATTCGTTCTAGTTATTATTATTATTATTATTGTTGGTATTTACAGAAATAAATGCTAAGGGCAGATAACACACAATGTATGTTAACTCACTTCCAGTGAAGGTGATGCCCATTTGTTTAAACCCAGGATTGGGTGACAGTAATGATTGTACGGTGTACCGTTAGGGCCAAAAGTTCAACCCTTAAAAACGTATAAAACATATGGAAGCAAACATTTAACCATTGTAAACATTAAACGCACATTCTATCGAAAGAAGGTAAAGATAACCGAACCAATTAGAATATACTTTTCCTTTCTAAGCAAATTACATGTGAATATAGTTTTTTAGATTCTATATATACAAAACAATACGAACTAATATAAACGTGTGACCTCTCTGTTATAAAGGTGTTTCTATAAAGGGAGATAATAAAGTACACTTTTACGTTTTTAATTAAAAATATTGAGCTAACATTAAAAACTGATTCACAGAAATATTACAATTCAAAGTTCCATTTTATTTTTTTGTCTTTGTGTCACCTTCGTAGCATGGCAGACAGGTAGGGATCGCTTTGTTCGTAGTCTGTCTTCATTTGTTGTCTTCGTCCTTCTGTCCGTCACGCTTTAACCTGCAATATGAACTTGGTCACAACTTAAAAAGTATTTAACCTATGTTTAAACTTCATAAACATCTTCATCTCACCCCAAGGAAAGTCTAATAACTTTGTCTTTCATTTCGACAAAGTTATGCACCTTTCCATTAAATATTAACCTGCAACCTGACCTAGCTCTAACGTTAAATAAGCACATGACAGCCTACAAAAGTGTTCCGTCGAATACCCTTCTAGTTATTTATTTAACATATGCCAAAGCCTATGTGATTATCAGCCCTTGATTCCATCATTGAATTATATACTCGTGTTAAATTCACCTTCACACTGAAAATATGTATAGCATACTTGTAAAAGTACACGACTGTTAAAAATAGAAAAAAAATCATTATATCCATGTGCCTTCAATACACAAATGATACACATGAAAAGCGTGCACTTACATTGTAAACTGAAACATGTGGTATGGTGAAACGTTCGGATGAACAGTTTATTATATTTGTTATTTGGTTTGGAACATTACTGTTCGAATACAGACATGCTAATGATCAATTGGTTTTGTTTGGCAATGTTTATATGCAAGCAAAATAGTCACTCAGTTCTGTTTAACGCATCCACAAATAAAGTTGCCGGTTATAAAAAAATTACAGAGAAATTCCGTCAATGTCATCATACTATAACATTGAGATTATTTCGAAACCACATGCCATTGAAAGAATACCTTTGCCTTATTACAATGGTGCACTTTGAAATTTGAATGTGATGACATGTTTATTTTATTTAGAAATGATGTCTCGTCTGCTCTCGCTGGATAAATGGAACAATTATTTGACATTAAAAGAAAAACACAAAAAAAAAATGAATAAAATTGCGTCATACTTTTCGGATATAAAGGGCACAATTTCAGCCATATATTTATTCTTTCTGATATTATGTTCACGTAAATAATATTGAATTACTGTCATGTACTTTATGGTTGACATTGCTCATGCCTGAAGTATGCATTTGGTTAACAATTTCACTTGACCATACCCCATAAATTTTGAAGTTTTTTTTTATATAAAGATGACAGATCAATAGTCCTTAAATAAACACCAGCTAACAGGTGTTACACGTGATGCAAGTTAACAAGGCAATGTTGCAAAGAGGTTTGAAAGACTAGCACAGCAGTCTTTGCTTCAGTTCTTGGGAGTAGCAAATCGTTCTTAAACGAAAACAACTGATTTACAAAGTAGTTTGAGTATATGACTGCTGAAAGAAAAGTATAATCTAGATACCGCTAAGGCAATTATAACAGAGTATCCTGATAGGCATGTTGTTAAAGACGGTAGTTAAATATTATTTTAAACAGCAGGTTGTCTAAATGGGCACACAGTCTATAGTAAAAACTGATGGTGAGATTGTCCAATCTAATCCACAACTCAGTAGGATTGGCATAAAACAAGCCGTTGTAATGGAATAATTATCAACTGGATGTCAGTTGATAATCCAGTGTCTCATTACAACGGCTTGTTGTATGTCCATAGCAGTATTCCCCATATATATGCAACAACAGCAGTACACCATTTGCGTGCATATCATCACGTGCAAACAAGGACCTCGGAAAGTCTGACATACCTTTAGGGATGCATCGTCGGATACCCCCGTGTGATTTGTTCCGGTACACTCCTCCATCAAAGCGATATTTTTGACGTGCTGAGAGGTCCTTTTCAGACCTGTATCCTCTGAAAGCCACAATTTATTTCCAGGACTAAGGCCTAAGTATTAGTCAATTGTATTGATAAAAAGAATGACAATCTGTCATAAAATAGGCCCCAAGAGAGGGTGATGCACATATTTGGGAACAAACCCAATTTGTTAAATATAAATCTCAAAATACGTCATTTTCTTAATAAATTATTTTTTATTTTTGAACCTCAGTTAGTCGTAGTATGCATTAATTTTATCCTAATTAATTCATTTGATGTTTTAGAACGATTATTGATTTTCTTCAAAACAAGTGGCCCATATGGAAAATGTTCACAAAATGGTTGCTTCAAATCCGGTAGTCGATCTGTCAATTTTAAATATGAATGGTGTTACCATTTATTTAAATTTGTCAATGAATATTTTAACTTGAACTACTGCGTGTTTTCTGTCATAATTAATTATCGAAAGAGCATGATTCATCCGGATTTTCAACGATGTTTTTCCACAAGTTAGACCGTTATTATTTGGTTCGATAAAAGCCGAGTTCGTTCTTTTCGAATGAACTCAACTTGGCCACTTGTTTTGGAAGAATTTATATTCTAAGAGCCCGGACGGCGATGGGCCCATAATGGAATGAATCACTTGAGAGTTTCCGACAATGATCAACCAAATGCTTGCCAATGTTCGTGTCCATCAAGACCAAATATGAACATATTTACTTTTTCTTACCAATGTAAAACTGTATGGGCCTCATCTACAACTACCAACTTGATTGAGCAGTTACTTCCAACCATATCCCTCCACTTGGTGTTACCAACAATATTTTCCGGCGACGAATATAAAAATTCAGGTTCACCCTTAAAGCTACACAATCCCGATAAAAGGCACATTAGAACTGAACAAATCTAACGGTTATTACGCATGTTGTACTAAGTGATTACTGTATACGTGTGGGTTCATATATACAACATGCGCACCACATAAATTCACTGAATATTAATGAGATAAGGCGGTACTGTATGAGACGCTTCAAGTACTTTGTGAATCGACCACTGGTCTTATAACGGGTATAAAAGTGGATTTTAGCAGACGGCATTTTACCACCGAACTGATGAGACCAATCTTCAGTAGAAAGACCTAATAGGAAATACAAGTCATTAGAAATTGAAAAGGAAGCTATAAATGTACTTACTCAAGCAACCTTATAGATCCATATTTATATATAATCCAAAACAATACCTATAATTAAACGTATCCTTTCCAACTATCGCGTTGCATCAAAGAAACTATTATATACAAATAATCCTCCATTTTTATGTGTGTGTGTGTTTGTGTGTAGTGTATATTGACACAAAACACAAGGGAGACATTGTTTATCGAAATTGGAATATTGGTAGAGGCTCGTAACTAATGGTAAAGATGGAGATATAGTACTTGTTATGTGAAGTTATGCATGCATGGTTTACACATATTAGTAGATTATAAATCAACATAATTTTAATGAATTCCTCTTAATTTATGCATGAATTGAAATTTTGAAATTGAAAATAAAATGGATAGAGAGACACAGGGAGACACAGAGACAGAGCGAGAGACATAGATAGTCAAAAAGAGGGAGAAGGAAAGAGAGAAAGAGAGAAAGAGAGAGAGACACACACAGAGAAAGAGAGATACAGGGAAAGAAAGAAAGCGAGAGGTAGGGAGGGAAAAAAGTGAGAAAAGGGGAGAGAGAGTGGGGGAAGGAAGGAGTGGGGTGGAAGCATTGAGATAGAGAGAGAGTTTCTATATAGTCTTATAAACATAGGCGTAAGAGCCGGAGGACTCCACACCCCAATGTTTCGGGGTGGTGCCCAATATTGATGTTTTCACGAAACAAAAAAACATTAAAATTCTGATTGATAATATTTCAAAATCAAAGAAAATATGAAACGTGTCAGCTTCCGTCTGTAAGACTGGGTAAGTGTTAACTAAAAACCGAAAGTTTTAGTATAAGAATTAAGTTCAAATACTAGTAATTAACCTTAAGTTTCCTAAGTTTATTGATTTGTAAAGTAATTTTGAATGAAAACTGGCCCGTAACCAGCCCTGAAATTTAACCGAGGCATATCCCTTATTTTGGTGTCCAGTGGAATTAACCTCCCTCTCCACCCTAGATTTTGTTTTAATTTTCTTCAATGTGTTGCATTTCCCCCCAGGGTCCTTATATACTAGTATATAGTTGTTTTTATGTAAAGTATGTACATTCCCAAAATTCAACCAAGACAAATACATCTGTGTGCCCCAGTGTAGCTACGGACCTGGAAACGCAATATGTTGAAAAGCAATGGTTTATATTCACGGTGGACAGATGTAACGGACACTGGCTGCTCCAAAAAGCGTTACCTTGATCCTGGTTACTCATGTAAAGGACCCTGGCGGGTAAAAACACGTAAACTATTAAAACAATTTTGCTGAAAAATAACTGCTTTTGCTCGGAAGTATTGGTCCTTTCGACATTAATATGCAAATGAGCTACTTTATCCCAGGTTTGCAAAGCTGGATGTACGGGGTCCAAACGGGGTTTATAATATTTCGAGATAAAATATATCATCTTGTTTCTTGTCTTAGTAGAAAAAAAGCATAGGCCCAAACATCATATTTTTCAATTTTCTTTCCATTTACCACAGCTTATTTACGATTTAGATGGTATTTGTCTGATCCGGAGAACTATTTCTTCTCTACACAAGGCCAGGGCCCCTATGAATATGCATACAGTGAGTGGGATGTGTTTATCTCTTTTATGCGAATGAACACCCAATCAAAATGACAGCGGACGCTCTCTCTGTCTGTTAGCGTAGTGATACATTTTGTCGCCTGCTAAGGACTAGGGCTAGATATGTTCCCCTGTTCGAAATATCTCGGTCTGATATCAGCGGTGGAAGATAAAGCTGCGACATTTTCAATTGGGTGGGGTTTATGAGGGGGTCAACTTATAGCAACTTATGGGGAAAAAACAATGTGCTGAGATATTTTAAAGATTTTTACATTTAACGAGTGTTCACCCTCCAAACATCAGCGAGGAACTCGTACACTTCAAGGGTGCTGGCGTGGTCTACTTGATAGCACGTTGCATTTGACCCGGATGAAGCCTTATTGCCGCAAGTCAATTTCTTCTGTGTATTATTGAGTAAAACATGTTCCTTTATTCTCGTCCGTCCGATTGGTATGTACACCGGTTCTGTGTTTCGGAGTCTATCCTTGGAACAATTTGCTCAAAGGAAAATATATTCGTAAGTAAGATTAGGGCAGCTTCTCGGATTTGTATGTATCCTTCCTTTCTTTTGGGAGACCGGCTATAAATATTGTTTCATTCCCAGATACGCTGTGGTTCGTTTTTTCCAACTATTTTATATCTTATTTGACGCTGACATGTTGATGATATAGTCTGAATCCTTATATCCTCTCGCCCCTACTTTTTCATTTGATTGTTGTTGTTTTTTTGTTTTTTTATGTATTGTGTTGTTTTTTTAATTTTCGGATTTTTACAGACAGTGTGTACACAGCTGCGTGCTCTAAGATAATGCCTTCTGAATAAACCTTTTTTTTTAAATATTGAACGTTGTTTAACGGATCATCAACACAGTATAGGTTATTTAGAGCCGCCCCAGAGAGAGAGGAAGGATACATAGGAATCCGGGAACCGTGCCCTACTCTTATTATCGAATAGATTCCTATGGTTCTTTAACGTGCTCGGAGGACAGACCGATACACGAGACCGCCCGGTTTACGTCCCCATCCGACAGACGAGGCTAAGGGAAAGTGTCTTGCCCAAGAACACACCGACGAAACTCAGTGTAAACCACGGAGGATTGAACCCGGGGCCTCCGGTTACAAATATAAAAACTGTTTGTCGTGTAAAACGGCGACAAAAAACCGTCATGCAGCGCGCTGCGGGGAAAGTTAGTTTGGTTAATGTCTATTGCGGGCCCATAGTTTATTTTAGGGTACTGTCGACGGAAGACAGGTCGTGAAGAGAGAATTATCTCAAGGCGCAAACGTATATATACACGAACGTAGGTCCGGAGTACATTTGTTTAGTATTCTACCTTGTACGACATAGATACATTTAGCCAAACTCACCACCAGATTCTATCACTATAACAAGATCACACCCTCTACATTCAATATTGGGCTGTTCTTTTTTATTTTCCATCATGCTGTCGCATGAATGATTTTAGTACCGGTGGTCCAGAGTGGTGAGGCACTCTTTCAAGTTCACCCCTACGGTCGTGGCTACGAATCCAGCTCGTACCCAGATTTCATGAGGCATGCAGTACTTGTCCTTCTGGTCAGCTTTGCCTCCCCCACGAAAAAATCGACCATCATATATAACCTAAAATGTGCTGAAGATGACTTAAAACACCATGCAACCAATAGATGTGTTTTTTTATTGTTTGTTTTGGTGGAGCCATAGTCCCGATCGTCGTTTTCTCTTTAATCTGAAGGTATATAGAAAACAATCTATCAACCAGGATCCGGTGCCAAAGATACAGATTGTTGCCAGAATCTCAAGCATTTTTTACAAAGCAACCAGGGTCAGGTGCTCTGAAATTTAGACATGATGTAAATATTTGCAGATTTTACGACTAAACAGTTATTTTTATTGAACAACAGCAGTTGCAAACCAGTTTTGGATCACATTAAATCAGTCAGAGAGAACATAATTATGGAAGTTTGGAGTTTTAAAGTCATCAGCTTTGTATCGACCGGTTAAGAGTAAGCTTGTTAGGAATTATTCTACATTTGTTGTACATAAGAAAATACATTTCGAAGGATATGATATTCAAAAGTTCCGTCGCATAAAGTTTTTTTCTTATACATACGATACTGTATCTTTATGTTCGAACTTTTTGACACCAGTGTCTATTTACCAACCAGGATCCGTTACAAGTGCAACCAGAATCAAGGTAACGCAGTTTTGAGCAACCAGAGTCCGTTACGTCTGTTCACCGTGATATTAGCAGTCATCGCGATTGAGCATATTTATGTAAAGTGACTTAATTAATACAACATTGTTAATCGGCCTCCGTAGCGCAATAGGTTAACGCGCTGTTTTAGTATGCTTTCGCCGTTTCGGACGGGGTTCTAGCCCAGGCCTTAGCACTTTTAAATTTATTTTTTTTGATGAATTTTCTTTTTTAAGAAGAAGTAGTATTCAAATGCCTTTCAAATTCGTCAGATTTAAATATTAACAAACATATGCATAATAGCACGCACACAAGCACGGTTTAGGCACGCACCCACAAAAGCTCGCACGCAAGAGCGATCCCTTTTTTACGAATTGTGACTCTTATTATTTTCCCAAGAAGCTTCGGAATTAAAAAGTGCAACTGAAGGATAGACGGATGGGCGACATTCATGTGTATACCCCTTCCTCACATCCTGAAAACTACGATTTGCGAGAAATAATATTGCTGGTCTTTTTCCAACAAAAGAAAATTCCATATATATAACTTAATTTGAAAAATATCCTTCAAGTGTCTCATTGTAAACAATAATTTCTCCTTGTCCCGAGTCAACACTGGAGCATGTATTTCACGTGTCATACTATTGGCTACTGATACACGCTCTCTGTATATGTATACATGTATAATACGTGTGTGATTTGGGATTATTTGAAGGATATTTTAGGAAATAAGTATATACAAGATATGGAACATATGTGGAATACGCGGGTAAGTGTTTATAATTCTCTACATGATGTATTTACGTTATGCCTTACATATTTTACTTGTTCCCTTTCGTTCAACAATACAAACATGTATATAGTTACATTGCACGCCACTAAATATCCTCATCGAGTTGAATAATCTGTAGTTATCGGATATCTGAGCAAATTGCTATATAAATGTTTAGGCTTATATACCCGTAATCGCTGGGTGGTACAATTTCAAAGTTACCGAAGCGTTTATCACGCCTATTATGCAAATGCCTCGATATACGTTATAACAATATACCAGCCTAAACAATGTAGACAACAAACCAGCAAAGAACTTCATCTATAGGCGTTCTTATGTTTAAAACAACTGGACATTTTATTATTTTATCGGGATTGTGTAGCTTTAAGAATGACGGTCTCTTCCTCTGAATTCCTGCCAATGTAGGTGCCCGTAAATCCCAGAGAACCTAAAACAGCAAATACAAGTAATCTTTCATTGATGCCGTTTCAAAAGTTGTATAACAATTCAAAGAAGCAGAGCAAATTTTACAGTCCGTAAAAGCACATACCTGTACATGTAGCTAGCATGTGGCGCCGGGTTACACACTACCCCACTGTTCATATAACACGGTGATTTTTTTCTTTCAGAAACTGTAAACAATGTCATATGATGTTATTTTACATATATATATATATATATTATTTTTGCCTTCCTAAGCATTCATTTTTTCTGAATGGGGTTGCAGATGGAATGGAGGTAGTACATGTATGTATCTTCTTTTTATGCTGTCTGATTTTAAAACACCAACATTTATATATTTAAATTATGGTCAAATATTTTTATTTGCAGTTTTTAAGTTACTTCGAAACTTAATGTCAGTACCCTAATACATTTTTATTTACATTTTTGAAAAATGCTTTGTTTTGTTATAAATAGATATCAAAATTCTTTTATTTTATCCTTTATTTTTGTAGAATTTTACCATGTACATTAATATAATAGAATGTTTAAAGAACATTCAACTCCCTTATATTGCAATAAAATTGTATTTTAAATAGTGCAGTTTTCGGCGGTTTTGGTTTAATTTTCGATATTCTGGGCCAAAAGAAATGGCATTTTCAAATCTCTAATCCTTTAGGATTGTCTCTTCTGTAGCTCATGACACCTATACATTTAAAGAAATACTATAACGACTTCTGTTTTTTAAAATTTAATCATAATTTAAAATTTCATAACTATTTCAAAAATCAGCAACTTTAAATCATTTGTGTTTAAACCCCCACCCCCGCCCCACCCTCCCCCACCCCCACCCAAAATTTCAAGATTTATTCATTTTATTCACTCCAAATATTTGCTTTCTAGAACATGTATGCAACAGATAACTTTAAGGACTTTCAATCTCCTTATATTGTAATGAGAATTATAGTTTTAAAAGTAAACCCGTTTTTAGTGATTTTGGTTCAAATTTGTTTTTCCAAAACACTGATCCTTTAGAATTTTACCTATATCTCAGGACATCTTTAGATGAATGAAAACACTTTAAAAACTTCTATTTCGTTTAATTGGAAGTGTCAATATTTTTTAAAATAATTATTCCAAAACATTTGCGACCTGTATTCCTTTTTAGCTGATTTCCCCCCCAAAATAGCAAGTTGTATGAATATAACAGACAACTTTCAGAAGCTTCAGCTCCTTAATATTGCAATGATAATAATATTTAAAAATATATTCCACTTTATAGGGATTTTTGTTCAAATTTGGATGTTTTGCCCAATAAAAATGTGTTAAGCTAACGTTTAAGAAAAACTATTCTGGCTATTTCTTTTTTACTAAGATATATCTAAAAGGTGGTAGCATTTAAAATGTGCCAGCTGAGTTGGTACCGAAAAGTTAAGTAGCCCATGATCTTCTTGTACTGGACACTAACTAACCTCGATCAGTAATAAGTGGGATCAAAGCTACAGAAGAAGTGAAGTAAGTGCCTTTTCTATGCCAAGTTCCTCATTTTATGCCATGTTATAGTAACATTTCCGGACACCATTTAAAGATGCCAACACATTTATTTGTAACCCTGTGTGTAGTCATTCCTCCCTACTCTCCTTTGCACCTGTCCCCAACCCCTTATACGGTTGGTCCGTCTCGTAAATATAAGCGCCCTTTTTTCTTTTGTTTATGCGCGCAAGGTAACTGTTAAACTACTCATTAGTATTTTAAGATACGACCATTGGAGACACCAAGATAACAATTAGCCACATGTTTATTTAAGATATGTAATTAATAATGTCGTTTGGGGTGTATTGCTAAACTAAGCATTTTAGTTTCAGCTAAATATAGGAAATCGTCATACACTATTTTGATATTGTTTAAGGCTGGACGTATTATCTCCCTTGCATGCACACATCGTTATATTGTCACTGTGGCTAAGCGTGGTGGCATTGTTTGGGCATTGTTGCGTAGAGATTGATTATTTTTATGCCTGAAGGTATTATCTCCCTTGCGTGCACATATCGTTATAAATGTTTTTTTGTGGTTTGGGCATTGGTGTTTAGAAATTGTCTTTAAGGCATGGGAGGTATAATCTCCCATGCTTGCACTTATCGTTATAATGTTTTTGTGGTTTGGGCATTCGTGTGGAGAAATTGATTGCCTTTAAGGCTGGACGTATTATCTCCTTTGCGTGCACATATCGTTATAGCGAGCACAGCTCGCGTCACGAAGCGACGCGAGCGCAAGCGAGCTCCTATGGTATCATGCAGGCGAAAAGTAAACATACCCATCCATCCTTTCAGGTATGATAGTAACCCAGTTTGGACACTAAAACCGGACTATCTACCGGCGGCAAATTTCTTGCTTTTCCGGCTGTTTTTGACGATTTCCTGCCAGAAATGTTAATAAAAGTAATTATACGTGTTTTATTTATTGTCAAATGCCCCCAAAAATATTAATCTAAAAACAGTTTAAACCTATCTACGGAGGAAGAATGTTTTCAAATATACGGCTAGAAAACGGTACAGTAAATTAGTGCACATAAACAAACACAATCTCCACGCAGAGTTATCGTTCCTTACACTCACATATCAAATGAGGAACGAGTGTACTCTGGGTAGAGATTGAAACAAACAGTGTTTTTCAACTTAAGATATTGTAAACTGTTATGCTTCTACTGTTTTTACTGTTGTTGATGTTGCTGCTGTTGCTGCTGCTGCTGATGCTTTTGCTTATCTGCTGCTAACATTTTGCTGCTGCTATTGCTGCTGCTGCTGCTGCTGCTGATGATGATTATCAGCTGCTAGTGTGTTTGCTGCTGCTACTGCTGATGCTTATCTGCTGCTAATGTTTTTGCTAATGCTGTTGCTGCTGCTGATGATGATGCTTATCTGCTGCTACTGCTGCTGCTGCTGATGATGATGATGCTTATCTGCTGTTACTGTTTTTGCTGCTGCTGCTGATGATGATGATGCTTATCTAATGCTAATGTCTTCGCTACTGCTGCTGCTGCTGCTGATGATGATGATTCTTATCTGCTGCTACTGTTTTTGTTGCTGCTGGAGATACTGCTTCTGTTTTTGCTGCTGCTGCTGCTGCTGTTGCTGATGCTTATCTGCTGCTACTGTTTTTTTGCTGCTACTGCTGCTGCTGCTGATGATGATGATCATGCTTATCTGCTGCTACTCTTGTTGCTGCTGCTACTGCTGCTGATGATGATGATGTTGATGCTTATCTGCTGCTACTGTTTTTGCTCCTCCTGTTGCTATTGTAGCTGCTGCTGCTGATGATGATGAGGATGCTATGATAATGATGATGATGCTTATCTGTTGCTACTGTTTTTGCTGCTGCTGCTGCTGCTGTTGTAGCTACTGCGGCTGCCGCTGCTGATGCTGATGATGATGATTATGATGATGATACTTATCTACTGCTACTGTTTTTGTTGTTGCTGTTGATGTTGCTGCTGCTGCTGCTGATGATGATGATGATGATGATGATGATGATGCTTTTCTGCTGCTAGTGTTTTTGCTGCTGCTGCCGCTGCGGCTGCTGCTGATAATGATTATGCTTATCTGCTGCTAGTGTTTTTGCTGTTTTGTTGCTGCTGCTGCTGCTGATGATGATGATGCTTATCTGCTGCTACTGTTTTTGCTGCTGCTGCTGCTGCTGCTGATGATGATGATGATGTTGTTAATGATGTTTATCTGCTGCTACTGTTTTGTGCTGCTGCTGCTGATGTTGCTGTTGCTGCTGATGTTGCTGCTGCTGCTGCTGCTGCTGCTGCTGCTGCTGATGATGATGATGATGGTGATATTTTATGATGATGATGATCCTTGAGACAGTGATGTTATGCTGCTGCTGCTGAGTTGATTGTGATGCTGAATATGGAGACTGTGGAGAAGGTGGTGTTGTGGTTGTGGAAATGCTGCAGGTGATGATCACGATGCTAATGCTTATCTGCTGCTTATGCTTTTGCTACTGCTGCTGCTGCTGATGATGATGCTTATCTGCTGCTACTGCTGCTGATGATGATGATGCTTATCTGCTGCTACTGTTTTTGCTGCTGCTAGTGCTGCTGCTGCTGATGATGATGATGCTTATTTGCTGCTACTGTTTATGCTGCTGCTGCTGCTAATGATGATGATGCTTATCTGCTGCTACTGTTTTTTCTGCTGCTGATGCTGCTGATGATGATGATGATTCTTATCTGCTGCTACTGTTTTCGCTACTGCTACTGCTGATGATGATGATGATGATGATGATTCTTATCTGCTGCTACTATTTTTGCTGCTGCTGCTACTGTTGCTGATAATGATGATGCTTATCTGCTGCTACTGTTTTTGCTGCTGCTGCTACTGCTGCTGCTGCTGATGATATGATGCTTATCTGCTGCAACTCTTTTTCTGCTGCTACTGCTGCTGCTGATGATAATGATGATGCTTAACTGCTGCTACTGTTTTTGCTCCTCCTGTTGCTATTTTAGCTGCTGCTGCTGATGATGATGAGGATGCTATGATAATGATGATGATGCTTATCTGTTGCTACTGTTTTTGCTGCTGCTGCTGCTGCTGCTGTTCTAGCTACTGCGGCTGCCGCTGCAGCTGCTGATGATGATGATTATGATGATGATACTTATCTACTGCTACTGTTTTTGTTGTTGCTGTTGATGTTGCTGCTGCTGCTGCTGCTGCTGATGATGATGATGATGATGATGCTTTTCTGCTGCTAGTGTTTTTGCTGCTGCTGCCGCTGCGGCTGCTGCTGATAATGATGATGCTTATCTGCTGCTAGTGTTTTTGCTGTTTTGTTGCTGCTACTGCTGCTGATGATGATGATGCTTATCTGCTGCTACTGTTTTTGCTGCTGCTGCTGCTGCTGATGATGATGATGATGTTGTTGATGATGTTTATCTGCTGCTACTGTTTTGTGCTGCTGCTGCTGATGCTGCTGTTGCTGCTGCTGTTGCTGATGATGATGATGATGATGATGATGATGATGATGATGCTGGTGATATTTTATGATGATGATGATCCTTGAGACAGTGATGTTATGCTGCTGCTGCTGAGTTGATTGTGATGCTGAATATGGAGACTGTGGAGAAGGTGGTGTTGTGGTTGTGGAAATGCTGCAGGTGATGATCATGATGCTGATGCTTATCTGCTGCTTATGCTTTTGCTACTGCTGCTGCTGCTGATGATGATGCTTATCTTCTGCTACTGCTGCTGATGATGATGATGATTATCTGCTGCTACTGATTTTGCTGCTGCTAGTGCTGCTGCTGATGATGATGATGATGCTTATTTGCTGCTATTGTTTATGCTGCTACTGCTGATGATGATGATGATGCTTATCTGCTGCTACTGTTTTTACTGCTGCTGCTGCTGATGATGATGATGATGATTCTTATCTGCTGCTACTGTTTTCGCTACTGCAGCTGCTGCTGCTGATGATGATGATGATGATGATTCTTATCTGCTGCTACTGTTTTTGTTGCTGCTGGTGATACTGCTACTGTTTTTGCTGCTGCTGCTACTGTTGCTGATAATGATGATGCTTATCTGCTGCTACTGTTTTTGCTGCTGCTGCTACTGCTGCTGCTGATGATGATATGATGCTTAACTGCTGCAACTCTTTTTCTGCTGCTACTGCTGCTGCTGCTGCTGATGATGATGATGTTTATCTGCTGCTACTGTTTTTGCTCCTCCTGTTGCTGTTGTAGCTGCTGCTGCTGATGAGGATGAGGATGCTATGATAATGATGATGATGCTTATCTGCTGCTACTGTTTTTGCTGCTGCTGCTGCTGCTGATGATGATGATGATGTTGTTGATGATGTTTATCTGCTGCTACTGTTTTGTGCTGCTGATGCTGATGTTGCTGTTGCTGCTGATGTTGCTGCTGCTGCTGCTGATGATGATGATGATGATGATGATGGTGATATTTTATGATGATGATGATCCTTGAGACAGTGATGTTATGCTGCTGCTGCTGAGTTGATTGTGATGCTGAATATGGAGACTGTGGAGAAGGTGGTGTTGTGGTTGTGGAAATGCTGCAGGTGATGATCATGATGCTGATGCTTATCTGCTGCTTATGCTTTTGCTACTGCTGCTACAGCTGATGATGATGCTTATCTGCTGCTACTGCTGCTGATGATGATGATGCTTATCTGCTGCTACTGTTTTTGCTGCTGCTGATGATGATGATGATGATGATGATGCTTATCTGCTGCTACTGTTTATGCTGCTGCTGCTGATGATGATGATGATGCTTATCTGCTGCTACTGTTTTCGCTACTGCTGCTGCTGCTGATGATGATGATGATGATGTGATGCTTATCTGCTGCTACTCTTTTTCTGCTGCTGCTGCTGCTGATGATGATGATGCTTATCTGCTGTTACTGTTTTTGATCCTCCTGTTGCTGTTGTAGCTGCTGCTGGTGATGAGGATGATGATGCTATGATAATGATGATGATGCTTATCTGCTGCTACTGTTTTTGCTGCTGCTGCTGCTGCTGATGATGATGATGATGTTGTTGATGATGTTTATCTGCTGCTACTGTTTTGTGCTGCTGCTGCTGATGTTGCTGCTGTTGTTGCTGCTGCTGCTGCTGCTGCTGCTGCTGATTATGATGATGATGGTGATATTTTATGATGATGATGATCCTTGAGACAGTGATGTTATGCTGCTGCTGCTGAGTTGATTGTGATGCTGAATATGGAGACTGTGGAGAAGGTGTTGTTGTGGTTGTGGAAATGCTGCAGGTGATGATCATGATGCTGATGCTTATCTGCTGCTTATGCTTTTGCTACTGCTGCTGCTGCTGATGATGATGCTTATCTGCTGCTACTGCTGCTGCTGATGATGATGCTTATCTGCTGCTACTGTTTTTGCTGCTGCTAGTGCTGCTGCTGCTGATGATGATGATGCTTATTTGCTGCTACTGTTTATGCTGCTGCTGCTGCTGATGATGATGATGCTTATCTGCTGCTACTGTTTTTACTGCTGCTGCTGCTGATGATGATGATGATTCTTATCTGCTGCTACTATTTTCGCTACTGCTGCTGCTGCTGCTGATGATGATGATGATGATGATTCTTATCTGCTGCTACTGTTTTTGTTGCTGCTGGTGATACTGCTACTGTTTTTGCTGCTGCTGCTACTTTTGCTGATAATGATGATGCTTATCTGCTGCAACTGTTTTTGCTGCTGCTGCTACTGCTGCTGCTGATGATGATATGATGCTTATCTGCTGCTGCTGATGAAGATGAGGATGCTATGATAATGATGATGATGCTTATCTGCTGCTACTGTTTTTGCTCCTCCTGTTTCTGTTGTAGCTGCTGCTGCTGATGTTGCTGTTGCTGCTGATGTTGCTGCTGCTGCTGCTGTTGCTGATGATGATGATGATGGTGATATTGTATGATGATGATGATCCTTGAGACAGTGATGTTATGCTGCTGCTGCTGAGTTGATTGTGATGCTGAATATGGAGACTGTGGAGAAGGTGGTGTTGTGGTTGTGAAAATGCTGCAGGTGATGATCATGATGCTGATGCTTATCTGCTGCTTATGCTTTTGCTACTGCTGCTGCTGCTGATGATGATGCTTATCTGCTGCTACTGCTGCTGATGATGATGGTGCTTATCTGTTGCTTCTGTTTTTGCTGCTGCTAGTGCTGCTGCTGATGCTGCTGATGATGCTTATCTGCTGCTACTGTTTATGCTGCTGCTGCTGATGATGATGATGATGCTTATCTGCTGCTACTGTTTTTACTGCTGCTGCTGATGATGATGATGATTCTTATCTGCTGCTACTGTTTTCGCTACTGCTGCTGAAGATGATGCTGCTGCTGCTGCTGCTGCTGCTGCTGCTGATGATGATGATTATTATCTGCTGCTACTGTTTTTGTTGCTGCTGGTGATACTGCTACTGTTGCTGATAATGATGATGCTTATCTGCTGCTACTGTTTTTGCTGCTGCTGCTTCTGCTGCTGCTGATGATGATATGATGCTTATCGGCTGCTACTCTTTTTCTGCTGCTACTGCTGCTACTGCTGATGATGATGATGCTTATCTGCTGCTACTGTTTTTGCTCCTCCTGTTGCTGTTGTAGCTGCTGCTGATGATGATGAGGATGCTATGATAATGATGATGATGCTTATCTGTTGCTACTCTTTTTGCTGCTGCTGCTGCTGCTGTTGTAGTTACTGCGGCTGCCGCTGCTGCTGCTCCTGATGATGATTATGATGATACTTATCTACTGCTACTGTTTTTCTGTTGATGTTGCTGCTGCTGCTGCTGCCGCTGCGGCTGCTGCTGATAATGATAATGCTTATCTGCTGCTAGTGTTTTTGCTGTTTTGTTGCTGTTGCTGCTGCTGATGATGATGATGCTTATCTGCTGCTCCTGTTTTTGCTGCTGCTGCTGCTGCTGCTGCTGATGATGATGATGATGTTGTTGTTGATGATGTTTATCTGCTGCTACTGTTTTGATGCTCTGCTGCTGATGTTGCTGTTGCTGCTTATGTTGCTGTTGCTGCTGCTGCTGCTGCTGCTGATGATGATAATGATGGTGATATTTCATGATGATGATGATCCTTGAAACAGTGATGTTATGCTGCTGCTGCTGAGTTGATTGTGATGCTGAATATGGAGACTGTGGTGAAGGTGGTGTTGTGGTTGTGGAAATGCTGCAGGTGATGATCATGATGCTGATGCTTATCTGCTGCTAATGCTTTTGCTACTGCTGCTGCTGCTGATGATGATGCTTATCTGCTGCTACTGCTGCTGATGATGATGATGCTTATCTGCTGCTACTGTTTTTGCTGCTGCTAGTGCTGCTGCTGTTGATGATGATTATGCTTATCTGCTGCTACTGTTTATGTTGCTGCTGCTGCTGCTGCTGATGATGATGCTTATCTGCTGCTACTGTTTTTGCTAATCCTGTTGCTATTGTAGCTGCTGCTGCTGATGATGATGAGGATGCTATGATAATGATGATGATGCTTATCTGTTACTACTGTATTTGCTGCTGCTGCTGCTGCTGTTGTAGCTACTGCGGCTGCCAATGCTGCTGCTGATGATGATGATTATGATGATACTTATCTACTGCTACTGTTTTTGCTGTTGTTGTTGCTGCTGCTGCTGATGATGATGATGATGGTGATGGTGATGATGATGATGATGATGCTTATCTGCTGCTACTGTTTTTGCTGTTGTTGCTGCTGCTTATGATGATGCTTATCTGCTGCTACTGTTTTTGCTGATGATGATGATGATGATGATTTTGTTGATGATGTTTATCTGCTGCTAATGTTTTTGATGCTGCTGCTGGTGATGTTGCTGCTGATGTTGGTGATATTTTATGAAGATGAAGATCCTTGAGACAGTGATGTTATGCTGCTGCTGCTGAGTTGATTGTGATGCTGAATATGGAGACTGTGGTGAAGGTCGTGTTGTGGTTGTGGAAATGCTGCAGTTGATGATGATGATACTGCTGCTGCTGTTGCTGCTACTGGATAATGATGATGATGATGATGATGGAGACTGTGTTGATGTTATGGAAATGCTGCTTCTTCTGCTGCTGCTGCTGCTGATGATGATGATGATGATGATTACGATTATGATGATGACGATGATGCTTTGCTGTGTTATGCTGCTGCTGTTGCTACTGCTGCTGTTGTTGCAGATGATGATCATCATCATCATGCTCACATTTTTTAGTTGTGATAATATTTCTGCTACTGCTGTTGCTGATGATAATGCAGACTATGATTGTTTGTTTTTAGCTCTACTGATCAAATATCAGCAGAGCTTATGCCGTGGCGCGGCGTCCGCTGTTCGTCCATCCGTCCGTCCTTTAAACTTTTTTTTTGTGGCGACTACTCCTCTGAAACTGCTTGACGAATTGTCATGGAGCTTCACAGGAATATTGCTCATGATGTCTAGTTGATCCTAGCAAAAATTCAGGTCGGCCGGAAATTCAAGATGGCCGCCACGGCTAAAAAATGCGATATTGTGGCGACTACTTCTCAAAATTATAAGTGATATTGATTTGGAACCTTTACAAAAATGACTGGCACGACATGTCATCGACATGTAGTTGGTCCTAACCAAAGTTCATTTTGATGGGATGTCAAATTTGTTGTTTACATATAGTTATATAGGTTGTTCTGTCGTTGTGGAAATGCTGCTGCTGCTGCTGATGCTGTTGTTGCTGCTGCTTTTCCTCTGCTGCTGTTGTTGCTGCTGCTGCTGTTGTTGATGCTGCTGCTCCTGCTGAGATGATAATGATGATCTAATATATTCATGAGGAGTCTGAAGATGGGTAAAACATCCTTACAGAATATGCATGTATATATACAAACCTCGTCGATTTCTATATGCTACCGGGTTTGCTACCTGATTCTGGTAGTTTGCTACCTGATTCTGGTAGATGAGTAAACTCAACTTTTTTATATATATAAGGATTAAATAAACACGTCGCTTATATATGTATTCAACCGTGCTTGCTACCGGATCTTATATATTGGAACCGGGCAGATAAGTAAACTGAAATTAAGGAGTGCGTGCATGTCACACATATAGATGTATAAAAGGAGAATCTAGAAACACTCCCTACTTCTATATACAATAGGGCTTTCAACGGGGCCGCACATATAGATAAAATAATAAAATACAAACACTTTATATGGGTAAACTCACTATCGGGTTTGCATAAATGCAGAATATATAGATATAGCAGAATGCTACAGGATGTTATATATTGATACCGGTTAGATTTGTAAACTCACTTTAGGGATTGCAATCATATGTGACACATATAGATATGGGCCACACTTAAAAATATAGTGTTTGTCCTTTTACGATCGACACGAAAATATTGCCCTATCAAGTATGTTTTTCCCATTCTAAGAACATCTTTACTGCACCCCGTAGTACCTTAATTAGGCAAGATATGACGGAAAGCCGCCAGTTCTACGATGTGTAAAATACATTGTACACGCTTGCGTTTTAAATGCTTCTGTTTATAATTTTTTCATTTGCATCTTGCATTGAATGCATGTGTTAAAAGCTGTACTTTAATATTACAGCCATTTTTCTTGTTGCTCTGTTTGTATTTCAAGTCAACACTGGTGATAATAGTCATATATTCTGCCAACATGGCTAAAACAATTAAACAAGTCAATATTTTTAAACATTTTTAACGATTGTTTCATATATTAATCATGCCAATTCAGTTGATTAATTAAAATACCATTGTTTTTCTTTACCTTTTTATTAAATTTTGCTTTTTAACAAATAAAATAAAATATATGCCTCCCAGCATACCGAAAATTTGAAATTGGGGTCGGGAAAGTGCAAACAGTCCTAGTCAGATCAGTGGTTCTAAAACAAGGGTCAATGTTTTAACGATCTTCATAAATACATGGATGATGCCATATATTGATACTGGGTATATGGGTTAAACAGAGTTTAGATTTGCATATCTATCTGACACAGATATTAGAAAAACATACTTACACCGCTCATTTCGGTATTCTACCGGGCTTGCTACCGGATCTTATAAATTGATACCGGGTAGATGGGTTAACAGAGTTTAAGTCTGCATATCTATCTGACACATACAGAAATTAGTAAAAACATACTTACAAAGCCTACTTTGGTATTTTACCATGCTTTATACCCATACTTGGGCATTCGACCGGGCTTCCTACCGGGTTATATATATTTATTATATATATTATATAGTAAGCGGGAGAGGTCACTACTTCACTTACAGGTATAAGGGAAATAAAGAACTTCATATTTGGGTATTCGACCGGGCTTGCTACCGGATCATATATATTTATACTGGGTAGACGGGAGAGGTCCCTATTGGCTTTGCTCACTTACAGGTATAAGGGAAATCAAGCACCCCGTTTTGGGGTATTCGACCGGGCTTGCTACCGGATCATATATATTTATTTCGAGTAGACTGGATAGGTCAAAATTGGACTTGCTCGCTTACAGGTATAAGGTAAATGAAGCACCCCGTTTTGGGATATTCGACCGGGCTTGCTACCCGATAGTATATATGTATACCGAGTAGACTGGATAGGTCACTACTGGCTTTGCTCACTTACAGGTATAAAGGAAATAAAGAACCCCATATTTGGGTATTTGACTAGGCTTGTTACCGGATCATAAATATTTATACCGAGTACACGGGAGAGGTCACTATTGGCTACACGGGAGAGGTCACTATTGGCTTTGCTCACTTATAGGTATAAGGTAGTAATAATAATAATAATAATAATAATAATAATAATAATAATTGAAATCCGAAAGGATATTATTTCTCAATAATTAATCATTACAAAGGTTTTAAATTGTGTGTAAGTAAAGGGAAATATCATGTTGTAACGTTTTTTGTTTTTTTTTACCTAAAATATATGCAATTATTGTATATACACATCTGCATTATCTATGCATTGTCTTAAAGTTTGGTTTTGCTTTGTGTTCCATAATGAACAATACACAATATATACTCAGTTGCATTGTATATGCAAAAACTTTTGGTTATGTTTGATTGTGCTATGATATATGCAATGAAATAGATTCACTTGTATTATATCCTATTACGCCACATGTAGTTTGTTGTAATCGTCATGATGAGTTATGTATTATTTGTTTGTTTAGTGCTTGAAATCTTTATCAGATGATATATATATAAACTGAAAACATGATAGTTACATATTGCATTTAAATACATGTCTTTTTATGTTTATAGTCATGTGTATGAACAATATATAAAACAATATTCATAATACGTAAAATAGAAATGTAAAATAAAATAAAATATAAATATTTACAAAGATGCAATGTCCATGGAATGTGAATTTTAATCTCACGTGGGCTTACTCATATTTTGTATTACATAGTGAAAGACAGTGTGTATAAATAGATGATTAAATGATATGAAAATATTTATACCATCTTCTCCATATGTACATTTGTTTATGTTGTTTCATTTCGTATTACCTGTCATTGTATTGTGTTAAGTATTTGTATCCTCACAGGCCTTAAGGCCTATTGGAATTTTGAATAAAACATATACTAATATCTTTATTTCAAGATGATAACATTTGGCTACATATGGTCCTCAGACAAAATATAATATGTTTACAGTTTATACAAACATAATTAAAACAATGGAACAAAAATAATAAAATGACTAGAAACCTCATGATTTTCCTAAAAGGTTTGTATTTGAGATACATTGATTAAAGGGGGTACATCCGGCTATTCATATGGGTCTAGGGTCCGAGTGATATATATGTGCCTTAAAATACATCCGTTTTTTTTAAAAGTAAATATGATAATTTCGGTTTTAACTATTTCATTATTGTAACAAAACTCTGATATTGCAATAAAGGATGTCTCACTTAAGACCTTATGTTTATTGAGCGTGTGAACAAAAGTAATGTCAAAGGTTTTAACTACCCGTTACGACCTTTATACACACATATGTTTGTAATTGACAATGTGTTGTATGTACAATGGATGCACATGTGCATGCGTGCGTGCGTGCGTGCATGTCATGTATGAATGTATGTATGCGACCCTTTAATACTGGGCCTCGGTATGCACACGCCAATCTTCGATAGTTAGCCCGGTGGAATTCACTAATAGTGAACTCTCCTGTGTACTCTGTATAAATATATCATATCAGTTAGCGAGCCCGGTAGAATACATAAATATGGAGTACTTCACTTCCCTTATATCTATAGGTGTGCAAACGCACTCATAGTGAACTCTCCTGTATTAATATATCAGATCAGGTAGCAAGCCCGGTAGAATGCCCAAATATAGAGTGCTTCATTTCCCTTGTATCTATTAGTGCGCAAACGTACTAATATGTACTCTCCTGTGTACTCTGTATAAATATATAAGATTAGGTAGCAAACCAGGTAGAATACCCAAATAACGAGTGCCTCACTTCCCTTATATATAATAGTGCGCAAACGCACTAATAGTAAACTCTCGTGTATACTCTGTATAAATAGATTAGATCAGGTAGCAAGCCCGGTAGAATACCCAAGTATGGAGTGCTTCATTTCCCTTATATCTATAAGTGTGCAAACATTCTAATAGTGAACTCTCCTGTGTACGCTGTATAAATATATCAAATCAGGTAGCAAACCGGGTAGAATACCCAAATATGCAGTGCTTCATTTCCCTTATATCTATAAGTGTGAACGCACTAATAGTGAACTCTCCTGTGTACTCTGTGTACATATATATAAGATAAATGTAGACGATAAACTCATTTAATCTACTAGCTGGTATCAATATATACTATCCGTTAGCAAACCCGATGGAATACCAAACTAGGCGGTTCGAATGTATATATGTCTATATTGATATCTGATATCAATATATAAGATCCGGTAGCAAGCCCGGTAGCAAAATGAGATATAGGGTCCCACAGAAGCCACAGCGTCCGAACGCAATGGCATCGTAGGTCCGCACTGTGCTGTAAACAAGGAATTAATTATACAATGAAGGAGACAAAATACAACAGAAAGGGTTGTGAAGACAGGGTTACCGACTTGGAACGGTCAGTAGGCAATAAGGCCTACAGGTAAGCTTGAATCGATTTTATGTGAACACAATCCTCGCTATTATCCTGTCTTCAGCGCCGAAATAGACAGTGTAGACAAAACTACATCCCATCAAAAGAAATTCTCTAATAATAAAGTCCACATCCAGAGAAAATAACAAAAGAAACACTAAGATGTTGTTGTAAAGTTATATAAAATATAAAATAAGAAACATCTCAGGATGTATCCATAATTGTACTGAACAATCACAGCAGTTGCAGCCAAAGGGAAAACCAATCTAGGGTTCGACCAGAAAACCCAAGGGACGAAAGCTCATGTACCTACCTCCCTTGGTCGGGGTTTCAGTAGGTGCAATCATAGAGTCCCAAGAGGTTGTCCAGTCATCGCACAAGGGAAAAGTGAAGCATGTCAGATATATATGCATACCCTAAACTCAGTTAGCCCATATATACCCGGTATCAATATATAATATCCGGTAGCAATCCCGGTAGAATACCAAACTAGGCAGTGTATGTTTTTCTAATATCTACATGTGTCAGATATATATGCATACCCAAACTCAGTTAACCCATATATACCCGGTATCAATATATAAAATCCGGTAGCAAGCCCAGTAGAATATCAAACTAGGCGGTGTATGTTTTTCTAATACATATACGTGTCAGATATATATGCATACCCTAAACTCAGTTAGCCCATATATACCCGGTATCAATATATAATATCCGGTAATAAGCCCGGTAGAATACCAAACTAGGCGGTGTATGTTTTTCTAATATCTATATGTGTTTGATATATATGCGGATCCAAAACTCAGTTAACCCATATACCCGGTATCAATATGTAAGATCCGGTAGAAAGCCCGGTAGAATACCAAAATAAGTGGTGTATGTTTTTCTAATATCTTTATGTGTCAGATATATATGCAGACCCAGAACTCAGTTAACCCATATACCCAGTATCAATATATAAGATCCGGAATCAAGCCCGGTAGAATACCAAGATAGGCGGTGCATGTTTTTCTAATATATATATGTGTCAAATATTTATAAACCTAACTCAGTTAACCTATATACCCGGTATCAACATAATATCCGGTAGCAAGCCCGGTAGATGGTGTATGTTGTTCTAATATATATATGTGTCAGATAGATATGCAGACCCTAAACTCAGTTAACCATATACCCGGTATCAATATATAAGATCCGGTAGCAAGCAGGGTAGAATACCAAACTAGGCAGTGTATGTTTTTCTAATATCTATATGAGTCAGATAGATATGCAGACCCTAACCTCAGTTAACCCACATACCCGGTATATATATATAAGATCCGGTAGTGAGCACGGTAGAATACCAAAATAGGTTGTGTATGTTTTTCGACTGTATATATGTCTATATTATTATCTGGTATCAATATATAAGATCCGATAGCAAGCCCGGTAGAAGACCAAACAAGGCGGTGTGAGTGTATTTTTCTAATGTGTGTGTGTGTGTGTATGTGTGTGTGTGTGACCCTAAATTCAGTTAACCCATATGCCTGGTATCGATATAATATATCCGGTAGCAAGCCCGGTAAAATACTAAAATAGGCGGTTTGAGTATGTTTTTCTAATATATATATGTGTCAGCTAGACTTGCAGACCCTAACCTCAGTTAACCCACCTACTATTAGATCCGGTAGCAAGCACGGTAGAATACCAAAATAAGGAGTGCTTGATTTCCCTTATACCTATAGGTGAGCAAAGCCAATAGTGAGACCTTTCCCGTCTACTCGGTATAAATATACACGATCCGATAGCAAGCCCGGTCGAATATCCAAATATGTGGTGTTTGATTTTCCTTATACCTGTACGTGAGAAAAGCCACAGTGACCTCTCCTGTGTTCTCGGTATAATTATATATGATCCGTTAGCAAGCCCGGTCGAATACGAAAATATGGAATGCTTGATTTCCCTTATACCTAGAAGTGAGCAAAGCCAATAGTGACCTCTCCCGTTTACTCAGTATCCGGTAGCAAGCCCGGTCGAATACCCGAATATGGATTGCTTGATTTCCATTATATCTATAAGTGAGCAAAGCCAATAGTGACCTCTCCCGTCTACTCAGTATAAATATATATGGTCCGGTAGCAAGTCCGGTCGAATACCCAAATTTGGAGTGCTTGATTTCCCTTATATCTATAAGTGAGCAAAGCCAATAGTGACCGCTCCCATCTACTCGGTATAGATATATATGATCCGGTAGCAAGCCCGGTCGAATACCCAAATATGGGGTGCTTGATTTCCCTTATACCTGTAAGTGAGCAAAGCCAATATTTACCTCTCTTGTCTACTCAATATAAATATATATTATCCGGTAGCAAGCCCGGTCGAATACCCAAATATGGAGTGCTTGATTTCCATTATATCTATAGTTGAGCAAAGCCAATAGTGACCTCTCCCGTCTACTTTTATAGATAAAGGTGTAATGAATATAATACACTGAAATACACAAAACAAATGTTTTCACGGAGTTTCCTTAGCCGTTTTAGAACGTTCCTGGGTCTATTTTGATAGATTTTGTTTCTGTTGTATGAAACAATATGAAAGCCACATAGCAATAAATCTAGACTAATTGAACTGTATATAATTGATTTGGGGGAAAGCAACAACAGTCACTTGGAATGATGCACATGTATACAGTTGCGTAAAACAGCGGTTAAATACTTTTCCGTACACATTGAAATAGTTGTCGCACGCACGCTCGACTCGCACGCACGCACGAACACACCCACACACCCACACTAGCAATTGTAAAATAAAAAATAATAACATAAAATTAAAACTTGAACTTATTGTTTTACGCGAGCTATTAGCGCATCAGACATAATGCATGAAAACAAAAATTCAGTTTATTTTCAATGTGTGTATCAACATATATTTACGATTCAATGGATTGCTCCAAATATAAGTTGCTTGATTTACATTGATTGTCGTTTTTAACGACACAAAGTCTTATGAAATCATAAAAACTATATATGTTAAGTGCATATGTAAAGTTATAAACTTGCATACAAAGAGTATTGCTGTGTGTATGATAGGTTCTGAATAGGTCAATACTATTATGCAAACATGAACTGATATAAATACAATAAAACATCAATGTTTGAAGGTTCAGTGGATCAGCTTGTATGTTTCGTCTGCTGGCCTAGACAACATTGATTACCTTACATACATTTTTGGTATATTGTTTTGAAAGAATGAATTCTCAATTGAAAACACCATTGCATGACAGCTCAGGAGATCAGCGTTTACGTTTCGTCAACTGGGCTTGATTACAAGGAGGTTAATTTATAAAGAAATGTTATAGAACATATACTTAGTAAAGTGTTGCTGTCTTAGGCTAAATCACACACAAACATACTATAGGTAGGACTGGTGGTTTAACCAATACTAAGTAGAATGCAATGGCCCATTCGTGTTTGTGTATTATTATTAAACAAGTCTAACCCTGTAGAAAAAACAAATAGGTGTGATATTTCAATCAGAAAATATTTCTCAAGATCACTTGCATATTCAGTCAATATACTATCACTTTTAATTGTTACGATCATCTTACAGCAGTATTCATTATGCTGTTTACATGATTTGTTATATATGTGATTTGACAACATGATTACCAACGTATTACCTACGTCAATCACAGTGTGTGCACGTGTACAATGTCACTTACTTGACAATATGTACCTAATTCATTAAGTTATAAAATGTAATTCTTAAAATTTTAATATTTATATTGTTAAAAACATATACAGTTACTGGGTTTTAAACATTAGTTTTATTGTATACACATCACCTAAAGGTTGAATCAGTCTTAATCAATGTTTCTCAAATACCACCTTTTTAGAAAAATCATGAAGTTTCTAGACATTTTATTCATTTTATTTTGTTTGTACCAGTGTTTTAATTATGTTTGTATAAAATGTAAATATGTTCTATTTTGTCTGAGTACCATATGTTAGACTGGCTTGTAGCCAAATATGTTATCCTCTTAAAATAAAGATATGATTATTATTATTATTATTTTTATTGTTATTTTTACTTTATACCTATAAGTGAGCAAAGCCAATAGTGACCTCAACCGTCTACTCGGTATAAATATATATGATCCGGTAGCAAACCCGGTCGAATACCCAAATATGGGGTGCTTGATTTCCCTTATTCCTATAAATGAGCAAAGCCAATAGTGACCTCTCCCGTCTACTCGGTATAAATATATATATGGAATACCCATATATGGGTATAAAGCACGGTAGAATACCAAACTAGGCGATGTAAGTATATTTTTCTAATATCTATATTTGTCAGATAGATATGCAGACCCTAAACTCAGTTAAGCCATCTATCCGGTATCGATATATAAGATCCGGTAGTAAGGACGGTAGAATAACAAACTAGGCGGTGTATGTTTTTCTAATATCTATATGTGTCAGATAGGTATGCAGACTTAAACTCAGTTAACTCATATACCTGATATCAATATATAAGATCCGGTAGCAAGCCCGGTAGAAGACCAAACTAAGCGGTGGAAGAATATTTTTATATTATCTATATTTGTCAGATAGATATGCAGACCCTAAACTCAGTTAACCCATCTACCCGGTATCAATATATAAGATCCGGTAGTAAGGACGGTAGAATAACAAACTAGGCGGTGTATGTGTTTCTAATATCTATATGTGTCAGATAGGTATGCAGACTTAAACTCAGTTAACTCATATACCTGATATCAATATATAAGATACGGTAGCAAGCCCGATAGAATACCAAACAAGGCGGTGTGAGTATGTAACCCTATACTCAGGTAACCCATCTACCCGGTATCAATATATAAGATCCGGTAGCAAGGACGGTAGAATAACAAACTAGGCGGTGGAAGCATATTTTTCTATTATCTGTATTTTCCAGATAGATATGCAGATTTAAACTCAGTTAACTCATATACCTGATATCAATATATAAGATCCGGTAGCAAGCCCGATAGAATACCAAACAAGGCGGTGTGAGTATGTAACCCTATACTCAGTTAACCCATCTACCCGGTATCAATATATAAGATCCGGTAGCAAACACGGTAGAAGACCAAACTAGGAGATGGAAGCATATTTTTATATTATCTATATTCGTCAGATAGATATGCAGACTTAAACTCAGTTAACCCACATGCTTCCCACCCTAAAGTAAGCTTATTCACGTACCAGGTATCAATATAGAACATCTGGTTGAAATCCTGGTAGAATACACATCTAAGAGTAGTTTGCATTTTTTCGGTAGCAAGCCCGTACAATAATGAATATGAGTATTAAGATGTTTATGTTTGCCTTTCCCGGTCCTAATTTAAAATTTTGGGTAGATAGGTTGGCCGGTAGTCAGTCAAATAAAACAAATGAAAGAAGAATATCTTATATAGTGATAACAGAACAACAGAAACCTTATTTTTTTAATTAATAACTAATAAATTGACCACTCCCGACTACTTGGTTAATAACATACGGTAGCAAGCCCGGTCGAAGACCCACATATGGAGTGTTTCATTTCCCTTATATGTATATGTGTGCAAACCGAATAGTGACCTTTCCTGGTATAAATATATAAGATCAGGTAGCAAGTACGGTCGAATACCAAATTATGAAGTGTTTGATTTCCCTTATATGTATAAATGTGCAAACCCACAGGTGAACTCTCCCGTCTACTTGGTATAAATATATACAATCCGGTAGCAAGCCCGGTAGACTACCCACTCAGAGGGTGTATGTGTATGTGTTTGTAGTTTCTCCATAAATTAATATATATAATATTGCAGTCTGGGTTTGATTGAGACTGTTCGTGAAAGGAAGTGAAATATTCTTGCTACCCATTCACGCCCTCTAGCCAGTAAGATCCGTTAGCAAACCAGATAAAATACACAAAAAAAGAACGTTTGTATTTAACATATTTTCTTTTCTCATTTAATAAAGAAAAGGTTTACCTATTGGAATCTGAAAGCTGATTATATTTCTATCATAGAAGGCGTTCATTCTCTGTTCTTTGGAACGTATTTTCAACAGTGCTGGGATTGATGTTACACTCACTCAGTCACTCAGTCGCTCACTCACTCGCTCGCTCACTCACTCACTCACTCACTCACTCACTCACTCACTCACTCACTCACTCACTCACTCACTCACTCACTCACTCACTCACTCACTCACTCACTCACTCACTCACTCACTCACTCACTCACTCACTCACTCACTCACTCACTCACTCACTC
Source organism: Cyrtodaria siliqua (assembly GCA_037043455.1). Lineage (NCBI taxonomy): Eukaryota > Metazoa > Mollusca > Bivalvia > Adapedonta > Hiatellidae > Cyrtodaria > Cyrtodaria siliqua. The sequence goes on from JAWPHD010003791.1 coordinate 48,395, forward strand.
ACTCACTCACTCACTCACTCACTCATTCACTCACTCACTCACTCACTCACTCACTCACTCACTCACTCACTAACTCACTCACTCACTCACTCACTCACTCACTCACTCACTCACTCACCTACTCACTGACTCACTGACTCACTGACTCACTGACTGACTCACTCACTCACTCACTCACTCACTCACTTACTCACTCACTCACTCACTCACTCACTCACTCACTCACTCACTCACTCACTCACCTACTCACTGACTCACTGACTCACTGACTCACTGACTCACTGACTCACTGACTCACTCACTCACTCACTCACTCACTCACTCACTCACTCACTCACTCACTCACTCACTCACTCACTCACTCACTCACTCTCTCGCTCACTCACTCACTCACTCACTCACTCTCACTCTCACTCACTCACGCACTCACTCACTCACTCACTCACTCACTCACTCACTCACTCACTCACTCACTCACTCACTCACTCACTCACTCTCACTCACTCACTCACTCACTCACTCACTCACTCACTCACTCACTCACTCTCACTCACGCACGCACGCACGCACGCACGCACACATTCACGCATTAACGCATTCACGCACTCACCCATCCACTCATTCACGCACGCACGCACGCACGCACGCACGCACGCACGCACGCACGCACTCATTTTTTTATTTATTTATTTATTCATTCATTCATTTATTCATTTTTCGTTTGTTTGATCGTTCATTCGTTCGTACGTACTTATTTACGACCGTTCTTTCGTTCGTTCGTTTGTACTTACGTTCTTTCGTTCGTTCGTTTGTTCGTTCGTTCGTTCGTTCGTTCGTTCATTCATTCATTCATTCATTCATTCATGCATATCTTTACATAATTAATATATTTATTCTATCAAAACTTATTTTGCTTATGTCCTTGTCTTTTACTCACATATAATATTCATTTCTGTTGTTAACTTTATACTGAATCATAACGTCACTTACACCAAATGTGTCCTTAATAATATGCATTAATAAATCATTGAAATTTTAGGAATATATGGTTTACGTTTAACTATAACAATTTCCACAGAATAAGGGTACATTGTTTCATATTGCCAACCTTTAACTTCTAACGACATCAGCCTATCTACCCGGTATCAATATATATGATCCGGTTGAAAGCCCGGTAGAATACCAACATAGGTGGTGTAAGTATGTTTGTCTTATATCTATATGTTTCAGATATATATGCAGACCCTAAACTCAGTTAACTACCCGGTATCAATATATATGATCCGGTTGAAAGCCCGGTAGAATACCAACATAGCAACAGCAGCATCAGCAACAACACCAGCAGTAGCAGCATCAACAGCAGCATCATCATCAGAAGCATCATCATCAACAACAAAATCATCATCATCAGCAGCAGCATCAGAAGATTCAGAATCAGCATCATTAGCGGCATCATCATCATCATCAATAGCAACAACAGCAAACAAAGTAGAAGCAGATAAGCATCATCATCAGCATCAGCACCATATGATCATCATCAGCAGCAGCATCAGCAACAACATCATCATCAGCAGCAGCAGCAGCAGCAACAATATCATCATGATCAGAAGCAGCAGCAACAGCAGCATCAGCATCATAATAATCATCAGCAGCAGCAGCAGCAACAACATCATTATCATCGTTAGCAGCAGCATCAGCAGTAGCAGCAGCATCAACAGCTTAAGCAGAGGCATCATCAGAAGCATCATCTTCATCGTCATCAGCAACAGCATCATCATCATCAGCAGCAGCAGTAAGAGCAGCATCTGTAGCTTCACATTTATAACTTTGTGTTGCATTGAAAATCCGCTATGTAAATTGATATATGCATGTAAATCATTGTCCATAGGATCTCTATAAGCATTTTGCTTTCGTTCCAATCCATTTACCTATTTGTATAATGCGTTATCTTTGAAATACAGTGTGTTTAAACCAAAAGTTTCAGCAGCAGCAGCTTCAGCGGCATCATCATCAATAGCAGCAGCAGCAACAGTAAAACAAGTAGAAGCAGATAAGGATCATCATCAGCAGCAGCAGCAACATCTTCATCATCAGCAGCAGCATCTACAGCAGCAGCAACAACAACAGCAGCAGCATCAACAGCAACAGCAGCAGCTTCAGAAGCACCATCATCATCAAAAGCAACAGCAAAAACATCATCACAATCATCAGCAGCAGCAGCAGCAACAACAGCGGCAGCAACGTCAGAATCATCATCATCATCATCATCATATCCAGCAGCATCATCATCATCATCAGCAACAGCATCATCATCATCAGCAGCAGCAGCATCAGAAGCTTGAGCAGCAGCATCATCAGCAACAGCATCATCATCAGCAGCAGCAGCATCAGAAGCTTGAGCAGCAGCATCAACGGTATCATCATTAATAGCAGTAGCAACAACAGCAAAAAAGTAGAAGCAGATAAGCACCATTATCATCATCATCAACAGCAGCAGCAACCACATCATCATCATCATCATCATCATCATCATCATCATCATCATCAACATCATTATCATCATCAACATCATTAGAACAGCATCATCATCATCATCATCATCATCATCATTATCATCATCAACATCATCAGAACAGCATCATCATCAGCATCATCAGCATCAGAAGCCTCAGCAGCAGCAGCATCATCAAAAGCAACAAAAACAGCAAAACAGTAGAAGCAGATAAGCATCATCATCAGCAGCAGCAACGACAGCATCCGCAGCAGCTGCTTCAGAAGCAGCAGCAACATCATCATCATCTTCAGCAATAGCAGCAACAACAGCAGAAGCAGCATCAGAAGCATCATCATCATCATCTTCAGCAGCAGCAGCAGCAGCAGCATCAGCAACATCATCATCATCTGCGCTAGCAGCAACAGCAGCATCAGCAGCATCATCATCATCATCAGCAGCAGCATCTTCAAAAGCATCATCATCATCGGAAGCTTAGCAACATCAACATAATCAGCAGCAGCAACAACATCAGCAGAAGCAGCATCAGAAGCAGTATCGTCATCATCTTCAGCATCATCATCATCATCATCAGCAGCAGCAGCAGCATCAGAAGCTTCAGCAGAAGCAGCATCAGCAACAGTGGCATCATCATCACTAGCAGCAGCTAAAGCAGCAAAAATGTAGAAGCAGATAAGCATCATCATCATCATAATCAGCAGCAGCAACAACAACCTCATTATCTTCTTCAGCAGCATCATCATCAGCAGCGGAAACACCATCATATCAGAAGCAGCAGCATCATCATCATCAGCAGCAGCAGCATCAGCGTCATCATCATATACAGCATATGCAGCAGCAACAACACAAAAAAAAAAAGAAGCAGATAAGCATCATCATCATCATCAGTAGCAGCAGCATAATCATCATCATCAGCAGCAGCAGTAGCAGCAGTAGCAGCATCAACAACAGAAGCAGCATCAGAAGCCTCATCATCATCAGCAACAATAGCATCAGCATGATCATCAACATCAAAAGCTGCAGCAGCAGCAGCATCATCAGAAGCTTCAGTAGCAGCAGCAACAACAGCAGAAAAGTAGAAGCAGCTAGATAAGCATCATCATCATCATCTACAGCAGCATCAAAATCTGCAGCAGCAGCAGCCGCAACATCATCATCATCCTCATATGCAGCAGCATCATCAACAGCAAGAGCGTCAGCAGCAACATCATCATCAGCATCGGCAGCAGCAGCAGCAGCAACAACAGCAGCAGGGCAGCAGCAATAGCAGCAATAGCAGCATCTGAAGCATCTGAAGCATCATCATCATCATCATCAGCAGTAGCAGCCGCAGCAACTATAGCAGCAGCGGCAAAATAACATCATCATCAGCAGCAGCAGCAGCTTCAGCAGCAGTAGCATAAGCGGCATCAGCAGCATCAATAGCGGTAGCAACAACAGTAAAAAAACTAGAATCAGATAAGCACCATCCTCGTCATCATAATATTCATCAACTCATCAACAATAAGCAAAACGCAACACGCAACGCATCATTATTAGCTTCAGTCTGTGGTATTTATTTACATTATTGGTGTTATTATTAAACATTCCATGAAAAAAGCTAGCATTCGCATAGCAGCCGTATTTGTCGCCCGGTTGTTCCGCCGGTTGTTGCTTCAAAAATGAGCCACTATACCTCTTTGGGATGACTAAATTATGACGTCATAAAGAAGGCGGGTCTTATGTTTTCGGTCAGGAGGGCGTTCGGACTAATGGATATTTTTACGTCTTGCACACATATTTAAACCCCGCAAAAATATACAAATCAAATATATTCCGATAAAATCAAAGGTTGGGGCCACTGAAGGCAGATAAAGTAGATTAAAATGAAGACCAAGTACCCCGTTTCGCCATATAAGCCAAGATGCGACCATGGGGTCTTAAAGATAAAGCGGCGTCCAGGTAATGGCTATACTATTGTTAGCACTGGTGGTTTAACCAACACTAAGTAGAACGCAGTGGCGCGTGTTTATGTATTACTATTAAACATGGCTGACCCTGTCGAAAAAAAAATAGGTATGATATTTCAATCAGAAAATATTTCTCAAGATCACTTGCATATTTAATCAATATATCGTCACTTTTAATTGTTACAATCATCTTACAGCAGTATTTATTGATTACCAATGTATTACCTACGTCAATCACAGTATATGCACATGTACAATGTTCACTTACTTGACAATATGTACATTATTATTTAAGTTTTAAAATGTTGTTTGTATTTAGTTTTCACATTTTTCGTTTTTGAATTTGATTTGAATTTCAATTTGCTTTTCGTGATCTATGTCTGACCTTTTCCCCCCTGTAAGACGGTCTTTAATGATCTGACAAAAGCTATTCAGTTTTTATCAAAGATGAAAAATAAACATCAACAGATGAGAATCTTTAATAATTATGAATCACGTATTTACGTTATTTAAAGATGCGTACAGTTAATATTTATCAATTTTCACACACGTACTATGCACTCGTCTACAATAATGGGACTGTTACTGTTGAATGTGGCGTCGTTAATTTTAATCATTTCTACCTTTCATGAGTTATTTGAAAATACATAAATATGCACATAGTAATATATTTTGTAATAGGATTACTGTGTTTCTTTTAGAATATATATAGTTTCCACAAGTTTGCATAATGTCACCCTATTAAAACTGCGCATTTAATCCTGAAATTTTGAAGTAAACATGAAATGACCTGATATAGGATTTCAAAAAGTAAAGTGTAAACAAAGAAAGTTTGTTTGTTTGTTTTGTTTGTTTGTATAGTGTTTTACGTCATTTTCAACACATGTGAGGTTATATATGACGGTCGATTGTTTTTGTGGTGGAGGCAGACCACCCACTTTACCTGGGTAGAACCAGTACTGCACACCTCCCGCCAACCGTAATAATCGACACTTCCTCACTTACAAGTCGAGCTCCAGTGGGATTCGAACCCGCAGCGATGCGAGGCGATGGTTTAAAACGCAACTTCGTTTACCATTCGGCAACGGAGACGTTCACACAAGGAAAGAGATGCTCGTCAGATGCTCGTCAAATATATGTTTTCAGTACCTACACTGTATTAACAAGTATTACTTCCATTATATACCTATATAAGTTAAACTTTTTTTCATTTATTTAGTTAAATAGCAAAACACGATGCCTGCGTGGCCAGTTAGCTGTACAATGTTTTATGAATTTAAACAAAGACGTTTTAAGAATGAATAAATTAGTAAAATGAGACTTTTTGTTCGGTCAATTAATCAGTTTAAACTGAAAATTTGGATTTTTTCTTTTACATTTGAGATAATATTGCCTCACTATAATGGAACAGTTAACGAAAACTCACCGATACGCATAAAAAAATAAAAAAAGGCTTTCAATTGATATTAACAAATGTAACATCTGTCAAAAGTCAACTGGTGAATTCCTCTGTGTGGCCACAAAGATAGGAATATCAAGTTTTGAGAAACAGCCTGCAAAAAAACAACAAAAAAACAACACAAAAAAATGGCATCGTTTTCGAATTGTTGTCGAGTTTGGAGATTCCTTTATTGCACACACGTTTGTTTGAAAATATCACACTAAATGTGTTTCTCCATATCGGAAGTCTTTTGTTCTTTCGTTTGTCCAGGCATTCAAATCCACTGAATCTGATATCAGCAGAGTCAGACATCAATGATCTGAAACTACTGTTTCTTTTATGTCACAATTCAATCCCACAAACTAGACAATGTGTATTATCTGCCAGAAAACATACGGAAAACTTTATGCAACGACATGAATAATGACGTCCGATTCAAAAGCAGAATGTTTGTAAGATGCGGCAAAAATTGAAGAGTGTGCTGTCTTTCGTAGAATGTTCGGTGTAGATCGAAAATTCGGACGAATGCTAAGATAGACTCTTCTAACGAAACAGACTCAATATGTAAACGCTTTTAGGTGTCTCATATCAAAAATGGAAGAATACATATTTTATAATCATTGGGCATGTACATTACAAAGCTTACCTGCGCTATTCAATTAATTTCCCTGTATCGGTATAGTACCAACATTGGGGACTATCGTGGAAAATGTTGCTCCTATGGTAGGAATGAAACAATAATTGTGTACAGTTGTCTTATATCTCTGGGTTGGTCCGTTGCGGTGGAAATAATTATTAAGTGCACAATGGGTTTTGCGTGTATCTCCTCAGTAGGCCATAATTACTAATACTCTGTAACTTTTTACAGATACGAAATTCCAATTTGAAAAAAAAATGCTTAAAGGGCATGCAAATGACCGAGTGAGGAAAGGGGGGAGGGGGGGGGGGGCGGAAGGTGGTGGGCTTTAGGGAGGATTTAGTTGCTAAATATTCCGAGAGTAGACGTTTTGTTATAACGCTCCGAATAACATTTTGCCTGGAATTGTTAAAAAGGATATCCACAAGCTCGAAAGAATGCATAATTTTAAGTGTTTTTTTAAAACTGTGAGAGCATGCCCCAATATCCACTAGAAACTTCTATATATTTTAAAATCGGCCAGCTACGTCCTTGCTCACTGGTGTATTTTTACGGCTTTTAGCATCAAAATAACACATTTAGCACGCGACTTGAGATGAAGACTTTTGATATTGTTTTTATATATACACATATATTAACCAGGATCGATCAAACATATCTGTGCCAATTTCTTCTACATAAAGGTGTATTTAGATTGCCCTAAAATCGTCCTCTGACTGTACCTTGTTTAGTTAGAAAAACTGGACATGCGCAGTGAAGCAGTCTTACTTTTGACGTTGTTCATGCGGAATGCTTTGGGATAACGTATATATTTTCAAAACAAATATTTAGGGGGCACTCCACAGTTTAATGTACATTTCTCAATAATCAAACCCATGACAAGCCCTTAGCCTGAATCACTGAGCAAAAATAAATCACACCATCATTATGTCATACATTTCTTAGAAGACAATACAATTACCCATGTTTCCATACCAAATAAAAGTATCAAAAAACATTTTCTGTACAACTTTAGTCCCATTTCTTTAAGATTACCCCACCCCTCAAAACATGCTAAAAAAGCAATTTTAGCAATATTTCAAATGTCAATAAATAAAAAAAAATCCTAAGCATATCAAGGTCATTTCTGCACTCACCATGCTCTTGTATATCAGTTAATGCTAAATTTGACATACCTTCGCCGGCTTTTAAAAAGTTATTCCATGCTGATCATCCCGTGAGTCAAAATCAGCCATTTTACCTACTTTTTGGAAGTGTTTGATAGTTTCGCATTTTTCTATTTATAGCCTCCAAAAAAAACAAAAATTGCATATTCCAATACACAACAATAAACCTAGAAGTACTCAAAACTGAAAAAAACACCAAACATGCACTAGCTAAACATTCTACTTATGACCTTGACCGTGTGATCACAGGTGATTGGATATATGATAGAAAGTTAGTGTACTACCTTTGTAGTCAATAAATACAATTTGGAAGTAATACATGAAAGCAATCTGAGAATATTAGCAGAAACCTAACATTATAACATTTTTCTGAAAGCAGACCTAAACGCAAAACTTCCAAGTATGTTCCATTGGCCTTGTGGTTGCAGGTTATCAGAAATATGACGGAATGATTTTGTACGACCTTTGTAATCAACAAATAAAACATGAATTTGTGAAAGCATTTTGAGAATATGTTTATGAATCAGTATATCGGCAGCCCCCACCAAGTTTTCGCGGGGCATAACTAGACCTAAGCCCGGCACCTACCTATGAAAGAGAGATGGGAAGGGAAAGGGGTAAGTGGGAAGGGGGAAGTTGGAGGGGGCGGGGCGGTGTTTATTAGAGGGGGAGCATTTATACGGGTGAATACAGTATTTTCTTTCTGGTTTATTCAACTGTTGTTTCCTGTTTGTGTGACCTGAAAAAGCTATATTAGAACATACAGGAGTATTTCCACAGGGCATTCCTTGAATCTGCTACTGTATTATAATCTAATGAAATCACACAAAACGTCAATAAAGACATGCAACATGATATATGGATGTATTTTCTGAATGTTTCTTTTACAGTAACACATGTATTAGGTAGGCCGCATGTTTTGACATTTCCTCGATTTGTGTCTGCTAAAAACACTTACAGATGAACTCTAAACTAAAAAATACTTTACTCAAAACAAAGGTGCACATGTCCTCTTCAAGAATATATTAGATTTATTACAATCAAGGGTCGCGCAAAAGAGCGCCAGGGGGTTAAAGGACCCCAGTGGTGGACAGAAATGTTTTTTTTTTTTTTTTTTTTACTTTTTGCAATTTTTTTTATTATTTTTTTTTACTTTTCAAATGTATTTTTCTAATGAAATAAATTTTACTTTGATTTTTTTGAAAATTTGAAAAACATGCGGCCTCCTACATGTATGTCTTTAAGGGACTGGAGGCAATCTGGAACAGTGATTAGTGTCAACAGTGATTGGTGTCAACAGTGATTGGTGTCAACAGTGATTAGTGTCAACAGTGATTGGTGTCAGTCTAAATCGGGGCCTTTTTAAAGTGGGGCCATATTAAAAAAATATTTTCCTTCCCAACTGCACAAAGCTCTAAATTTTCCCAATTCTGCGAGGAACATTCTCCCCTCCCTCCTCACTCCAATACTACTACTACTACTATTACTACTACTACTACTAAATGATAATAATAATAATAATAATAATAATAATTCATCGCAAATATCGTCAATTGACTGTCACGTGCACATCCTTGTCAACAAATGTCAAAATCGCGATGAAGTTCAGGTTACAATAAATCATAAGAATGTGAAAATACGACATTAACAATTGTAAACACTGTAGCTCTAATGTTTATTTTGATGAAATAGCCCCGTTTAATCTTGACCTCTGGACCCAGGCGTTAGACCTTGGATTTGGAACATCCCGTGTAGGAGGAATTTAAGTTACCAGTATACAATATAAAACAAAGCATACAGACCACATATAACGTAAGTCCCCACCCACGAGGAGGAACATCAAACCGCAAAACCGGTTCTGTGTTATATGCGTATATAGTTACTTACAGCATGTAAAACAATAATTCAATGAAAATCGTGGGGTTAATGTTCATTTAGGCGACGAGCAAAACAGATGACACACTGACGGACGGACGGGACTGACCGCAGTATATCCGTTTTTTCGTTGAACAGTGCGGATATAATAATACCAATGCAAACACTCCTCACTGTTAGCCTCACTAAAAACCCTGTTGTGAGCATCACTGAAACCTATTAGTTTGTGACTAAGCCGTAAGTTTTAGTTGAGAGCGGTTACCCGTTTAACATTGACAATCCTTCAAAACTAAAAAAGTGGTGGATACTGTTATCACGGATAAATTGTTAAGAACACATAACATGTGAGTGCGAGTTTGTAATTTTTATAGTTTATATCAATCTTTTCATTACAATATATATAGTATAGGTAAGGGAAAGAATATAGTCAAGAGGTGATATTTCGACGGTTTATGAAGAATTTACTAGTCGGTAGGGCACCTTTAGGTATAGTGCATAAACTACACATCTAAGAGCGGCGAGGTATGCACCGTCTTCAAGGGGTAAATACTATGAACGTCCATGTGTTAAAAAGGCACCCCGGGCGTCAATTGAATTGAATTGGGTTTTAAGGCGCACCAACACATGAAATGTTATACGGCGCCAAACAGGCATGAACCTGCCAGGTTCATCCTCCATATATATCGAGATAAAATATGGAAAAATGGGCCTAGAACCTTCTCACCCAGAACTGCAGAGTTGCTGCAAATTCTATCGTAGAAACTCCATTTACGGTGGAGCCACGTTTATTGTTTTTCTGCCACTGCTCTTTTGATGTGAGCTAGATGGCACCTGAAACAATGCCCAGACGTCAAATAAATGAGACTAATTTAGGTAAGCTAATGTTGCAGACACAGCTAATAATGTGAAACTGACCCGACCGCTGAGGAAATTTACGCGCGGAATAGTAAAAAAGATATTTAACAAGAAAAGGTATAACACATATGTTATACCATGGGAAGTACGGACTACATGTAGATGACATGCAAGAAGTTGATCTGCAGGGAGGGCCTAATGGAATTCCTGTGAATAACCAAACTCTACCCAGTGTTGTCGTTCCTTGCATACATATACATCTCTGTCAACGTCTCACCAAATACCAAGAATCTTGGCAAACGATGAAAAACGTTAGAAATGCAAAATTTCTTGATGACACTAATGTTTTTATGAATTAACTTCATATGAAATGCTTATATTACAAAGAAAATAAGTTTCGGCTTGAATATTTTGAATATACAGTAAATTATGCTTAGGATTATATTGCGGTAGGATAAAGGTTTGTACTTTGGCATATCACTCCACCGTCAAAACTTTAAAATAGGCACCACCAAATCGTCCCTATAGCGTAACAGTACAGCGACTTGCTTACCAGCACTTTCCAATATCACAGAGATCTTAACAACCTACTTAAATTTAAGTACTAACCTATACTATATATCAAAATGTAGATAAGTAGTCGTGTTTCTTTAGATTGTTTACACGTCAATCGACGGCCGATAGTTGGTGGTGTCACGGTGTTGAAGTTCTGTTGCTATTTTTATATTTTAGCTATGGACATGTGACAAATTATCATGAGATCGCAGACTACTTTCTTAGACGTTGACAGAGGTCAATGTAATGGCCTCTGGGAGAGATTGGTGAATAACATCAATGCTTGACAATTATGTTATATAATAATTGTATTAAAAGAATGAGTTTAATTTTTTTTTGGTTTTGTCTGATTTCAAATATTATGGAAATATGTTTTGACACTAGTATAATTGTGTAATGGACAATTTTACAATGCATGTTTGTTAAAGTTGTGGTTATCCCATAACAAAGTTTGTACAGATCAGTTAGTGTGCCGGGATCCCCGCTAGGACTCGAACCTGGATCTCTTTTCTCGAAAGAAAAACATGCTTCCTTACACTACAGAGATGTTCCCAACAGCACAGAGCGTACAAAAGAAAATAACAGCAAAGTTAAATTTAGATTAAACATATTTTATTTCAAATAAACCACAACTGAAACTGCTATGCTCGCATTAACCATTCGCCAAATCGGCATAGGCGAAGAGTAACCCAAACTGGCGAATGGAAATACATAGGAAATTCGGCAGACATTGGCGGTCAGGCGAATCCGATTTTCCGACCGATTTTGGCAAAAAAATCTCGGGAAATCCAAAATTCAAAAACACAAAGTCTTTAACTGTTTATAAGCTAATATGCTGCTGGGTATTATTAGATAATTAGCGACAATCAATTTGGACCGATAAGTAATAATCGCCGTGTTTATTGAAAACCGCTGCCAAATTGTCGTGTGTGCGATAGACGCCACCCACTTGTCCGCCTCTCGAAGTCATTCAACTAATTGTGAGCCCGTGCTCAATATTATCCATATATCTAATTGCGTTATCGAGCCTCGTAAAACATCAAATAACGTGGTGCCCTCTAGTGGCCAAGATGGCTTATCAAAGAATTAGTAAGGTCTCTTTAAAGGCCATCAGTGTTTTTGAACTTTACGATCAGTCCGAAGTTCATTTATGTGAAGTTTCGTGAAGATTCCTTAAGGGAAGGTGAATTTATTCAGCAGAAACCAAGTTTTATTTGTAGTAACAGTGACCGTGACCCGAATAACAATCTCATGTTTAATTCCCTTGAGGTGATTTTTTTGTTATTTAAATCCGTCAAGGGAAACTGAAGTTATTGAGTGGCAACCAATTTCCAATAGCAGCAATGACCTTGTCTGAAAATCAAACTACCTAAATAACAATCCCGAGCTTCCTTTCCATGAGATGCACTTTGTGGTGGTTTTATTAAAATTCCTTAAGGGTAAGTAAATTTATTCAGCAACAACAGGTCATTAACCTTGAAGCTCTACTGATAGGTTTTGATAGTTAGATCAGCATTCCTGTAAAGTTTCATGAAAATCAGTCAAGTTGTTTCAGAGGAGTAGTAAATGCTGCAAAGTTTTTATTATATAACTATATGTAAACAAAGATGGCCAATGGCAGCCATGTTTAAAGTCGAATCAAAATAAGTTGCGACAAGGATCAACATACTGTCATACTGATAATTTTAGAAACAAGAAATTCGCGGATTCACATGTCTCGCCTAACGGGGGTAGGACTTAAAAATAAAAAGGTCAATGATGCTTAAATGAAAGTGTGTTAACATTTAGTAACTAACAAGAAGTCAATGACCTTGAAGCTCGACTGATGTGTCTTTGAAAGCTAGATCAATATTTCAGTGAAGTTTCATGAAAGTCTGTTACGTAGTTTCAGAGGAGTAGTCGCTACACGTTTGTACTATATAACTCTATGTAAACAAAGATGGCCGTATCAAAATAATTCTCAACAGGGACCAACACCATGTCATGCTGATCATTTTAGAGTCCTATATCAAATATCTCTAATAGTTTTCAAGAAGTAGACGCTACACATCTGTTTTTTAAAAATCTATTATTAGCCTTGGTGGCCATATTGAACTGCCAGCCAACCTGATCTATTGCTAGGATTAACTAGATATCAGGAGCAACATTCCTGCGCAGATTCATGGAAATCTGTGAAGTAGTTTCATAGGAGTAGTCACTACAAGCGTTAACTATGTAACACTATGTAAACAAAGATGGCCGCTGGCAGCCATGTTTAACATTGAATCAAAATGATTTTCGACAATGACCAACCTCACGTCATGCTGATCGTTTTAGAGAAAGTCCCATATCAATATCACTTATAGTTTTCAAGAAGTAGTCGCTACAAACCTTTTTTTTTTAAATCTATTTTTAGCTGTGGTGGCCATCTTGAATGTCGGCAGACCTCAATATTGGCTAGGACATACCAGTCATTTTGGTAAAAGTTCCAAATCAACATCACTTATGGTTTTTGAGAAGTAGTCGCCACAAAATCACATTTTTTAAAATAAAATATTAGCCGTGGCAGCCACCTTGTATTTCCGGCCGACCTAATTTTTTGCTAAGATCAACTAGACATCAAGAGCAACCTTCCTGTAAAGTTTCATGGAAATCCGTCAAGAAGTTTCAGAGGAGTAGTCGCCAGAAGTTTTTTCTTATATAACCCTTTGTAAACAAAGATGGCCACTGGTGGCCATGTTTGACAACCAATCAAAATAAATTTTGGTTAGGACCAACTGCATGTCGTGCCAGTCTTTTTGTTAATGGTTTCAAATCAATATAAGTTATGGTTTTTGAGATGTAGTCGCCATAAAATCGCATTTTTAAAATCTACTTTTAGCCATGGTGATCATATTGGATTCCAGCCAACCTGAGTTTTTGCCAGGATCAACTAGACATCAAGAGCCACATTCCTGTCAAGTTCCATGAAATTCCATTAAGTAGTTCCAGAGGAGTAGTCGCCACAAGATTTTCTATATACAGTTGCTGCCACGCTGATTACGACTAATCACACTCAACCCGAAGATTTATCTCACCGCGGACACACTGATTGTGTCCACGCGATCGGTGGACAGTCCACTCAACGCGGGGACAATAACTTTTGACCACCGCGACACAATCACCGCGATTCGCCGTGATCTGGTTTGATTCGCACACCGCTTTACCTGGTGTGAAAATCGCAGGCCATCGCCTGTCATTTTGCAGTCAATTTAATGCATTATTATTAAAAAATCGAAGTAGAAGACCATTGTTTTATGTGTTTTCGGAAAATTCAAATGCCCGGATAATGTATTCACAATAGTTATATGGCGATTCCTATTACCGACTTCGCGGTGACTGAACATACAATTCAATTAGTAATTCTTATACTTAAGAAATAATAAATAAGTACCGGTACGTATTTATTATTTCGATTCTAACACAACAATTACCCCATTGTTTACGCTATTGTTGGGGAACTATATATTATCTCGGAGGTCAAGGTAATCAGGCTGCTATGTTTACAAGCTGTTCCATTGGGTGCCCCCGTATGCAAAGTTCTGCGTTTTAATACACTAGTAGTCACGTGACAATCAATTAAGTCATTGCTTACGTCATATAGCTTGCGCTGTATGACGTCAAACGTTCACAGCTTGTTCAAGATGCTTATTAATGTTATATGTATTGATGTATATGATGGGTTTATTTCGGGGGTGTGCACGGTTTGGGAGAATGGCAAGTTTGTTGTAATTAACATTTCATTAAAATTACTGTTGAGTTTGTCTTCGTGTCGTATATTTACCAAGTGACGTCATGTAACGTGCGCTTCCAACGGATGAAATAGACGCGGGGAATTAATGGAACAGCTGTACTTTATCGTAGAATAACATACAGCTGTCTCTCTTCTCTGTGTATATGAAAGACTGCGGAGGTAGTGTTAGAATGAAAATTAGATTATATTTTTAATTAATCGTTATTTGTAACACATTTTAATATTCTGCTGTTGATTATTAATACATCGATGGGTTCTTTAGTCAGAAATAATCCGAAAAAATTGTAAAAAATTCCGGGTCATAAACCCGTTATTAGTTAATAGGTACACACATCGCAAAGGATTGTGGGTAGCCAATTTATGTCCGGTGAAGAGAAATGCGACTTTTGGACAACAAAAAAGAAAAATATGTGTTATTAAATGCATTAAAAGTTTGAAATAAGTATTGCTTTAGAAATGTATTCATTGTATTTATCAGTTTTATAACATTTTTATTTATCCCTGCTCTAATTTCCCCCGCGAACCTATCACAGAGAATCGCGGTGATTGCTTTCTTTCGAGACTGGATTTTGCAATCGCGGCGATTTTTAAGGTCGGGGGGAATCCCCGCGATATTTCGGGTGCGGTGATGCTTACTAAGTCGTAATCCGCGTGGCAGCAACTGTAAGTCTATGTAAACACAGCTGGCCGCTGGTGGCCATGTTTGACCTTCAATCAAAGTGAACTTTGGTTAGGACCAACTACATGTCGTGCCAGTCATTTTGGCGGAGGTTGCAAAGCAATATTTTTTGTGGTTTTTCAGAAGTCGCCACAAAATCGCATTTTTAAAAATCTATTTTTAGCCGTGGTGGTCATCATGAATATCCGGCCGACCTGAATTTTTGCTAGGATCAATTAGACATAAAGAGCAACATTCCTGTGCAGTTTAATGGAAATCCGTCAAGTAGTTTCAGAGGAGTAGTCGCCACAAGTTTTTCATATATAACTCTATGTAAACAAAGATGGCCGCTGGTGGCCATGTTTGACATCCAAACAAAATGAATTTTGGTTAGGACCAATTACATGCTGTGCCAGTCATTTTTGTGAAGGTTGCAAATCAATATCTGTTATGGTTTTTCAGAAGTAACCATAAAATCGCATTTTTTAACAAATCTATATTTAGCCGTGGCAGCCATCTTGAATTTCCGGCCGACCTGATTTTTTGCTAGGATCAACTAGACATCAAGAGCAACATTCCTGTGAAGTTTAATGAAACCGTCAAGTAGTTTCAGAGGAGTAGTCACCACAAGTTTTTCCTATATAACTCTATGTAGACAAAGATGGCCGCTGGTGGCCATGTTTGACATCCAATCGAAATGAATTTTGCTTAGGACCAACTACATGTCGTGCTAGTCATTTTGGTAAATCAATATCTCTTATGTTTTTTCAGAAGTAGTCGCCAACAAATCGCATTTTTAACAGTAGTTGCAGAGGAGCAGTCGCTACAAGTCTTTACTATATAACTCTATGTAAACAATGATGGTTACTAGCAATGTTTAACATCAAATCAAAGCGATCTTCTACAAGAACCATGTCATGCTGAGCATTTTACAAAAAGTCACATTTCAATATCACTTGTAGTTTTCAAAAAGAAGTCGCTACAAACTTGTTTTTTAATAATCTATTTTTATCATGGGCAACATTCCTGCACAATTTCATGCAAATCCACCATGTAGTGTCAGAGGAGTAGTCGAGATAAAAATCAACTTGTATTTTTAGTAATAGTGTCCTTGACCTTTGGATAACCTAAGTAACAATCCCATGCCAATTCCGATGAGGTGAAGTTTTTGGTAAGGGAAAATGGCAGCCAAAATCCTATTTATAGTAACAGTGACCTTAATCTTTTACCAAATGACAAGAATAACAATCCTGAAATTCCTTTCCAAGAGACCTATTTCGAACATTAAGTGCATTTTTACATTAAACTGATGATCGATTGTAGACTTGCATCAGTTACAATCGATTAATTGGTACCTCACTAACTAAAGGATGAACAATTTTGACAAGCCACAAAGAGCAACTGTTGTTCCGATTTAACATTATGATCTAAAATTTGTCAGTGAAGCCTTCATGAGATTACTTTATTACAATTTTTCATGATCGAGTTTACTGGGATGGTACAATGCAGCTCACGTCAAACCAAGACTTTATCATTTCATTTCCAGTGAGTAAAATGGCGTACTTCTGTGGAGTTTGATGACAAACTGCTTGGAGTGGAAATCAACTACGTGAAAAATGAATGGCATACTTAAGCAGTGTTCAATCTAGGTTGCGCCATTGACCCCTTTGCGATCGAAATGGCGCAATTTTCTCGATCGGCGATGGTCATTTCGTTAATTTTGGTCATTTTCTGCCATTCTGCTATTGAGGCACACCGCGCGCACCTGCTGACTGTGTTGCGATCGATAAACTAAACTGTACAGTATTTTTACATAGTAAATACAGTGTAACCCGTCTGTTGCTATGGCTTTACCTTAGCCGTGTCAGCATCAATGATGAAGCGGATTTCAGATTTTTTCTTGCCGAAAACGGCGAAAAAAACGAAGTCAGATGATAAACCTTGTGACGCTACTTTCTCATTTGAGTCAGGTGATAGCCCTACTCACTATATAGTACAATATACTGTACATATTACTGTTGATTGACAGTTCAAACGTTTAATTAGTTAAATTGTGTGCAAGTTTACACTTCACTTCAAATTCCATTTATTATAAGATAACTGTCACTGAGATATTGGATTCAAAGCAACAAAATACATTATTTAAAGGTATGATTTTATTAACTTTGTAGTTTTTTTGTTTGGCCCCCATTTTTGTACAATGGCCCCCAATTGCGAAGTCCATGGGCTGAAATGGCACCCTGTTTGGCAAAGCTAGATTGAACACTGACTTAAGCGAAGATATTTTGCATAGAAACTCAAAATTTGGCCATCTCGAAATTACACATCTTTTTCTCCATCTAGGTCATTTTTGTCAATAATTCTTAAGTTTAGTGAGAAATGTTAAACTTTCTATTTCTGGATGTTAGCATCTCATAAATACAATAGGTATTTCCTGGATATTTTCTTGCGCCAAAATGCAATTTATACAATGCGTCTTATTATTGACTTTACGGTAATGGATCATTTTCATTCGAGGAAATGTTGCATATTATATTTAATGTTTTTTTTAGAATTTGAACTGAGTTTTACCGCACCTCAACACATACAAGGTTATATAGCGCCAAACACGAATGTACATGTATGCAAGGTCCATTCTCTATAATTTTATTCATCAAAATAAGACATGTGAAACAGGCCTAGAACAGTACATGAAAAACCTGAGAACTGTAGAGTTTATGTGAATTCTATAGTACGTATTTTATTAACAATGAATGAAACGTTTCCATATGCGGTGTCACAACAAAGACCTTGAACTTGCATGATAAAAAATACCAAAATGAATGGTTTGGAGGGGTCCCATGTGGCTTAAGCACAATTTGCAGTGGTTGTATTCTACCCCAGCAACCACACAGGGTGATAATTATTTGTAATCAGTTACTTTACTAGGCAGTATTTTTATATTAATGAAATAATGAAAACAACATGTAAAGTAACCTGATGTGAGTGCCGCCTTGTAAAATGCATCTGGCAAATAGAAGGTACGCTTGGATTATGGATTTTAATGTTTTATATTGTTGAAAACGGACAACGAAAACAAACAAAAACTTGTGATGTACTGCATAAAACGACTGAAAATCAAATATGGCTCTGTTTCACAATTTACTAGAACATGTAAACGCGAGAGTTAGCAAGTGTGTACACCTTTTTAAAAGAGCATACCTTTTAAATCAGTTGTTTTAATTAACGGATGTGTGCATCGGGTGATTTAATGCGAAAGTGATGGTAACAATTTATTTTTTAGATTATACGATAGTGCGTGACACTGTCTATATCATCCGTGTTAAGACTGGAAATAAAACCACTGCAGCTTTAATTCAATAATCTTTTTTTTTTTACATTTTGACAGATGTATAATGAATTTTCAAGCATTTCGCAACACTCATAGTTGCCTTTTTAGTCGTACTGTAAAAGGTAACTTATGAAATCAATTGATACAAAACTAGACGGCTGTTCCAAAGAAGACTTGGACCGCTTGCCGTGTGCTTATTTCAGCCTGTACATTCTATGTAACTATAAAACGGGGCATAACTCTGCCAAAATGAAAGTCAGTTATAGGTCATGTTTAACACATGTTTTGAGGTAAAATGAAGATGTGTGTGAAGTTTTATGAACACAGAGACCATAAACCTTTCAAGTTATTATCGCCAAGGCTAGGTTGCAGGTAAAGTGTGATGGACAATGGACAAAGTGATCCCTAAGTGTCTGCCATGCTACTTACGCAATACAAAAATGATTACAATAAGAAATTATTAATCAGGGGCAAGTCCGATTCAGGGGTGTATTTCTGATTTAGAGATGATGAAATTTATGAAAACAATAGCGCATTTGTTCTATTATTATTAATAAAACGTTTCATTCAGAACTGCAGTTAAAACAGTTACAGTTCAGTATGGCCATGTCGATGTTGGTATATTGAAAGATAGTGAAAGTATGGTGCAGAAATATCTATAAATGTTGTATGAGAAGTCATTTGTCCGTGCGAGCTTCAGTGACCGTTATATTTAATATGTTCATGTACATGTAGTCATGATGAGTATATATTGTACATATCATGAACAAAGATGAGGAAGTATATTGGAAATATGTAGCCAACATTGTTTCCGTCAAAAATTAAGTAATATTTAACCTATACCAACACCTTCAGTGTGAGCTAGACCTCTATAGTTTAGTAAAGTCATGGTGATGTTGTCATGATGAGTATGTCTTGGAAGTTGGCTCAAGAATTGAGAGAGTTATAGCGAACGGTATGTGCCCGTAAAGAAGAAAAGTCAGTATTCAACCCGTTTGATGCCCTTCAGTGTATCTGTGACCTGCATATTTTAGAAAGGTCATGTCAATGTTGTCATGAAAGTTTGATAAAGGGCCATGAAGGGCCATGAAGAAATGCAAAAGTTTTAGCCAGCATGAAGTTTACCAGACGAACTACCGGATGAGAAAGTGGTCCATATGTATAGCGTTTTCAGCTCGAACGCGACATATTCATAACTTTCCAGTATGGAAATTGAGCAAACATACCAACAGCAAGCCAACTTCGTCCTATTGCTGTTATTACTTATGGGCCACACAGACAATACAAACCGTATATACGAGGGGTGTTTGAAAAGTAACAGGAAAAATGATTGAGTAGAACCATTTTTAGGAAATTTTATACAATGGTACCTTAACTCATCACGGATATGTTCTATGGACATGTTTACCTTATCACAAGGTATGCGTTCACTAGCGTCACTATGGCAACGTCAAGTAACGTTGAGCGGGGCAACACGTAAGGTTACACAAACTCTTTAGTTTTTGTATATTTTAAATAGAGCTACTACACATTTCCTTACGCCACAATTGCTTGAAGATGCACGTTGACGTTTCCCGAGTTTTCTACATTATGCGAGCGAACCCTTTTGACGTCATTTTCATGCTACAGTGCGCGATTGTCAATCGCACTTTGAAATTGTTCGAATTCAGACATGGAGCAGCTCTACTCTATCAAATTTTGTATTTTGAGCTACATCATCATAATGCACCATCACATTACGCTGCGATTACCGAGGAAACCCTTACTGAACTTAATATAGACAGCGCCCTCCTTACTCACCAGATATGGCCCCGTGTGATTTTTACATGTTCCCGGCCATTAAAACAAAAATATGCGGTCAACACTTCGATGACGTTCACGATCTTCCAGTTCTTGTTTATGAAATTATCCGGAAAATTTGAAGACGCGAACTTTGAAAAATGTTTCTCATCATGGGTAAAAAGATGGGAAAAATGTGTGAAATATTCAGGAGAGTATTTTGAGAAAATTTGAAGACGCGAACTTTTTACGGTATATAGATTTTCAAATAGTATTAACGAATCATCTGACGTGCCCCGCTCAACGTTACTTGACGTTGCCATAGTGACGCTAGTGAACGCATACCTTATGACCATGTAATAATGTTCATAGAACATATCCCTGATGAGTAAAGGCACCCTTGTATGAAATTTTATAAAAAAAGGCCCTACTCAAACAAAAGTTCCCGTTACTTTTTGAACACCCCTCGTATATGTATATATATATATATACAGGGCTCTGGAAATATGGTTGCCAGACGCCCCGGGCAAGTGGATTTTGAGTGCGGGCAGGTGACCTTCGTAAATCTGGTTGTCCGTCACTTGCCCGATGGACGTTTCATTATTAGATAAAAATCAAGGGGAAATTTGCCTGGACTGTGAAGTTTGCAGATAATTGCGTAGTAATTAACCACCCGTCGCTTTCGCCGCGAGCAATTACTGATAAGTGTCATAAAACTGACCTGTTAAAACTGACCTGTTTTAATCGTTATTGTTTAATCCCTCCCACTGGACAGTTTATCAGCATTTGATTGGCCGAAGAACGCTTGGGGTGCCAATCTTCAATTGAAGACAGGCGGTCTTAAGACCCCCGTAACGAGCCCCTCTATGCAGGAAGTAAGTCACGCGCCAGATTAGTGTGAAATGCACATCAGTGTGTAGATGGTGTTGTCGCTTTGTATGTCGGTCGGTGTGTCGTAGGTAATATTCTGTTCAATAATTAAAAATCATGACGCAACACTTGACCTAGTACTGTATCCATATTATCCAATCAAATAACCGATGTATTTTTAGCAGCCAATGAAACAAATCCCGTTCACTGCACGTGGTAAAGTGAAACAATGGCGATTCAATCATCAAACCAATTTGTAAACAAGTAGGGCAATTAAACGATTATGGCAATTTGACGGCGTTGTTTGATGAGCAAAGAGACTATCGACGCATGTCGCTATCGACGCATGTCTTAATGAATAGGTGTGCATCTTTTTTTATTTCAAAATGCCATGTTTGTTTTGAATGAATCCGAGATCAATGACGGAATGGCGTGTTTTTGTTTTGAACTTCAAGTTTGCCATTGTATCCTAGATGTGCTTCGACCATGGCTAATTTCGATAATTATTCGAAGAATTTCAATTTGGCATCTTAAAAGATATTAACAGAAAAATAACTACAGTACCAGTCAGATTAAGGCATAAACCGTGCTAATAATTTCCAACATATCTACATGAATTATATAACGAAAGTGAAAGTAGGAAAAAAGTTCTGTTTGACCTAATGCATCATTCTTTTTATCTGGTCAGGTGTAGTCTATAACAAAAGTAAAAGTAGAAAAAAGTTTTGTTCAACCTAATGCATCTTTTTTTTTGTTATCTGCCTGCCCTTTTGTAATTACTGCACTAGGAGCAAGCATCTTGTACATCTTAATTCCATAGGCATTAGAGTCTACCAATTTGGTACCAGGTTCATCAGTGATGTTATATCCTCGGGGTATCCCCACTGAGTGACTGACACCCCACTCCCCCTCTCCCACCGGTGGAGGAAAACACTGATTTGTGCATAATGGTAGCAACCTATAGCTCTGATCCTTCATAATTTAAGTCATTAATTTTACAATGAAATTATGTAAAAAATTATGACAAAAAAAAATCAATGAGAGAAAAGGATTTAACTGAGCGTGCGGTCTCGACGTAGCTTAATTTAGGTGCAAGTGACTTTTGAAATTGCGGCAAGTGACATTTTGGGCTGGGCAAGTGGATTTTCAAAATATTTCCAGACCCCTGATATATATAACCATCAAACCCAAACATCTTGAAACATACCGAAGTTAGATGGCAGAAATTCCACTGCACACACAACGCTGAAGACAACCACTTATTGTCAACAATTTCGACCAGCCCTGGAAGCCGGACTGTTGAAAGGGAAGAGCAATACATAGTAATATTGACCCATTATGGGCGCTGACAATATGAAGGAATTGTAAGCTTTGTCGTGTATTTCCATGTTGAAACAAAGGGCACTGGATATCATAAATCATTATTTCCCGGTTCACTTGCTGCTATTGCAGTTCAAGGAACAGTATGCAAATTTCCTTTAAATACTTCAGACATGCGTGTGCCCAAGACCCTACCTGTGCCAACGTATAACTGCAACCATATATTCCATGTCATTGTCACCTGCATATACCAGAGTTTACAGAATTCACTGCAACGACTACTTTCAGAAAGGTTAAAGAAAAATGCATGGATTTCCTGCATGTTTAGTCAGTGACCATAGAAACATCAAACCGACTTAGTGTTATTGCTGGAATTATTTACAAGGCACATAAAGAGAAAAACAACATGAACACAAGAAATATATATATATAAGCAGCACAATTGAATGACTTGCAACATACCCAACTTAGGCGGCAAAACTTTCACCACGTACTACGCTGAAGGCAACCACTTTTGTTCAAATTCAACCAGGCTTGACCAACACGTGCAAGGAGAAAAAACTGAAAGGAGGGAGAAATAGTCATCATTATCCCCCTGCCTGTTGCTGGCATTAACAGCGTCACAAAATTCTGATCTTTGAGTTATATTTCCACTCTGACACACACAAAGTAAATACAAGAAAATTCTAGTTTCCTGTCCACTTGCTGCTATCACAGTGCACAAGACAAAATACGTACCTGTGCATATCCAAACACTTAGCAAAACACAGATAATGTTTATGTAAACACAAGTGTTCACAAGTGCAATATTGCTTGCAAGATGCAGCAGAAGAATTGAAACATCATAATGGACTTCCGACCTTAAAGGCTTTGCAGTATATTCAGGGCTCCAAGATTATTTTTTTGGGGACTAGCACAGGGCTAGTGGGTCCTGGAAATTCACTAGTCCTGTTTTAAAAAAACAACAGTAATTCTTATCTACTCATAACCAATTGATGTATGTTTAAGTTGTATTGGCAGTAGTCATTGGGTGAAAGCGTAGCAATGATAAGATTGAACAATTTAGGACAGATTTTTTTGTTTTTTTCAGCATTAACCCACCCACATATTGTCTACAGTGATACATGTTTAATTACAGGTGCCTGACTGGCGTGTGTTTGTTATACACAGATCGTGTAATTCAGGCAGTGGGAATCTTTTTTGGACTAGCCCGACGGGCTACCTGCATGGAATTTGCTACAAGCCCGACTTCAATTTTGACTAGCCCCGGACGTCGGGTTATAACATTTCTAGATTATTTCCCTTCAAAAAAGTCATGAATTGTGTTCTCAACATTTGGGTGGTACATTATGTACTACTAGGGTTGGATACCGTTAGAATTAAACGGTACGATACCGGGACCAACGAAACGGTAAGGTATTTTAACAGTACTGTTAACGATGCGCGGTTGAAACCAATCTTCGATCAGTTTGCTTGACAAAATCGGTCTTATTTTCGTACTTGATTTATTTCATTTTTATTTTCCGCTTTAAAAATTTGTTTGTTATTTCATCTTAAGTTATATATATTATATTTATTGTGAGTTTCTCGTGTTTTAATTCCATTAATTGTTGCAAAAAGTGAATACGAAAATACGTATCCAAATGCGTGCCTCACTAATACACTGGTTCCACTTATAACGGGCCGTAGACTGTTGGTTCCATCATGTCCATAAAGCGTGTACATTATGTTCTATAAATAGACGTGGTTTCTCGATTAAATTGCTAGGTACTACACAGCAAAATAATGCCAGTGAATCGCAAGCTGTATGAGTCTGGGTGTAATATTTACACAAAATGATCACACGCTGATAGTTCATCATGATCATGGCAGTTTGGAACTTATTCGCTGCCAGAACAGCTTCAAAATAAGGTAGACACATTTTTCCAAATACCGATAGGGGTACCAGGTTTTTTAAACGGGTAAATACCGGTTCCCAGTGAAACGGTATGATACCAGCACTGGGGTCCTACATGTGTATCGTATTATCTCTGACAATGTATGACCTTCGCCAACAGCGACACATCAAATTCCTTAATGAGGACCGCCAACACTTCTAGAAAAGGCACTGGCCCCTCTTTCCTGCACATAAACCATTATCCCTGGGATAGAACCCGTACATTTATATGTACACAGGACAAGCGAAACACATTACTTTATTTCGGATATGTGTTACTCAGTGATTCCCATTCGCCAAAGGATAATCTCATTGTCAATGCCAATTTAATCCCGAGCTGATGTTTCAATATATGCATAGGAGAACAACAAACTGAAACTCTCCCGTCAAAATGTTATGCACTTGCAATCGCACAGCTATTTCTCAAGTGCTTTTATTATTTCATTGCAAATTTTACAGTCGCCACCTGCTTAATGTCACATCTACTTACAATGGCAATCAAGTGAAATTTTCTTGAAAACTTCCTCGAATACGACCATACAAACATAACTGACATATTCTCTCCATATGATAGTGTTACTGAAATGCAAAAAACACTAGGTTGGAGAGCCCTCGAGCAGAGACGAGCTGACACCAGGCTACTCATGTTTTTCAAAATCTACCATGGCTTAGTTGCAGTTAATGTCCCATCATACCTCAAGCAACCCCTCAGACCGACACAACACATCCATCCTCTCTCGTACTGCCAAATCCACACCAACTTTAACTTTTACAAGTATTCTTTCTTCCCACTGGCTGTAGTTCCATGGAACCGGCTTCCATCAAGCGTGGTCTTGCTGCCAACCTTAGACAAATTCAAGGTGGCGGTAAGATCTCTAGAACACCCCATGCCGTAGACATCAAACACTGTTTTTAACCCTTTACCTTATTTCACACTACTTAACATGATCATTTCTACTATCTTTTACTCCAACACTTGTCCTTTCCTTTCACACTTTTACTTTTATCTCACTAACATGCACTGACACGCACCTGAATATAATCCTCGAGAGGGGGTACTGCAGTATATGAAGATAGATAGACAGGGAAAACCCTTCCACTGACTTCCACGCTTGCTCACTCACACAAAATAACAAAACTTTAACAATCTTCACAGGTAGCCGAAGTTCTCATCTCATTACTAAATTTACAACCGTCACAATAACAGAATATAACATTTACTTATCTCAACTGAAACCGCCTTGAATACTTCCTGAAACACGACAAAACAATGCAGTTTTTAAGATGGTTTCCAAAACAATCAAAACTGACAAGGTCAAGGTCGAATGACGCATGCGCACTCACACAATAAACCAAAAACATCAACAATTTCACAAGTAGATCAGATATTCACCACATTGTTATAAAACAATTCTTTATACACACACCAACCACATCAAACTTTCCCGAAAAACATGTAAGCAGATTGGTATTTCTCAAAACTGCACTCAACACTCTGAATTTTGAAGTTCATCGCGACTGACCACAGCCTCAGCGCTTGAGACAAAAATACATTTATCCGACACATCATCTCAAAACTCACAACATATACACGTACCTACCTTTCGTAGCGAACTTTTGGACAACAGTTACACACGAACTTTAATGCAATTCGTTTAATATGCTCAATCGAAATGCTCACGATCCTCAACTGTGCTGCAATAAAAATGGCGTCCTCAAAATTTCTCTAAAATTGTCTGCGCATGCGCGGTAAATAAACCGGACGATTCCACACCAGATTTATATATACAAATTAGTATTCATCCAAGAGATAGCAACTTATATAATGACCTAATTTAACGTCCCGTTCATGAATCTTTATCCACTACTGTCTTTCCGTTCTAGAAAAATCCGCAAAAATGAGTCTGTATTATGACTATGGACTTCTCTTTACTATAAACATATACAATAATGTACTATTATTCTCTGTATCATTTTGATTTACTACTGTAATGAAAGCCGGTGGTTTATACACAGCTTCTTTAAAAGTGTGCTCAATAGAGCTATATGAAATTCTCAATATATGACAGAATACGAACTGATGTACATTTCACTTCTTCTACGGTAATATATGTAGGATCTTAAACGGGGCCCGAATCCATCCATATAACATTGATAAAACGAGTTGTGAACTGTTTTAAAGAGCATTTTGGACGAGTTTAATATGCTTTGGGTCTCACACCACAATTAATTTTCCCATAGGGTTACTGTACATTTTATTCCAACATCTGAGCTTCAAAGCAGGGCAACAGACATTGTTGTTGGTTTAATATCTTCAGTATAGCCAAGACCAGTAATTTAAAACAATAAAATACATAAGTTAGCCCAGTTAGCCCAGTTGGTTTTTTCTCTCGCTCATGTTTTGTGAACCCTATGAAAAATACAAAATTCATACACTATCTAGCTGAATATGTGGTGCTTCGGTCAAACAATTCTGAAATTTGAATGAAACCTCATATCAACATGGGATTTTCTGTATCATCTGTCTTTTACACTGCAGATGTATGCTAAAGCAAAGAAAAACCTATTTTTCAAATTAAAAATTGCCTAAAATTTAGAAAAAATAGAATTATTTTCTGTTTTCCTTTTGTCTCTAGGTCCGTGAGCTTTCAGGGGAGATAATAGAGGTGTGAGACCTTTGTATCACATAACAGCACAATCAAATGTGTAAGCTGAACAAAAAACCGTCAGGACATCAAACAACGGACGTTGAATATCAAGGAGTTCGTGTTTTATTTCTTTAAAAAACAGCAGTTAATGCCGACTTCTAAGCGATTACGAAATAATTTGCATAACGTTGGAAAATAGTAGTGTTATGAGATGGGTTAAATATATGATAAATGCAATTTTTCAGTTTACATAATTTGCGTATGTTTACAGATTGAATGCATGTTGTGCCTAATCAATCAAAATCGTTCCATGCTGTATTGCATATGTGTACATACAATTAAGGATTGGATTGAAGAAATATAATATGTCTAGCGGGTTTATATTGTCCCAGATCAATACCTGGTGGGCGGGACTTGAAGTTCGTTGATACCAAGCACCGTAGATCCGCGGTTTCGATGTGTTTCAACTCCCACATTTAAGACTTTGATCTCGTACTATATAAACCTGCTGTAATTTTTTTTTTTATCTGACATGGATTTTTATGTATTAATACCCACATTTTCGAGAAATTGAACATAATACAAACACATCTTCTCAACTTACATTGTATGTCCATCTCTCAACACCAAACGTATGAAAACCATTAGGCTTATTTCAAGTTCTCGAACGACTAACTTTAAACTAGCTTTTGTTCATACCTTGTAGAAAGATCGAAATATCGAATTCAATTATGAATATGGTCCCAAATGTTTCCGGCGGAGCATATAATCACCGCTTTGTCCGTCCGTCCGTCCCATTATTGTCCAGAGCATAACGTCAACGCTACTAATGGGACTGCATTGAAACTTTACCCACTGACAGGAGGCAATGAGAGGAAGTGCATAGTATAAGTACCGCAACTCTGTCTTTATTCAAATTGAAGGTACAGCTGTTTGTAATTCTTCATTCTCTTGAGAACGAAGATCTAGAATCAGCATTCCACTGCGTTACCTTGTGTTAACTTGTGTTACCTTGTGTTGATAGGGGAAATAATAATCCCCGAAGGCTTGTTGTCCCCCTCGTGATAGAAAGTTAGATGTCTCCGGTTGGTTTAATAGATCTCTTTTATGTCAAATCTTTGAGATCTCCAGATCTTGTCTAACTCACTTTTGAATTTAGCCTGATACTTTTGCAAGCTCTTGGTTTGGCAAGTTTTAAAGAGTGACCTCTTATCTGATTGTTTGTAGACAGTGAAAATAATTCTGTATAGTCTATATCATCAATATGGCGGATGATTTTAAATAGTTGTATTAAATCTCAACGTCTCCGTCTATATTCCAAGGTGGGTAAGTTGAGCTCTCTCAATCTGTCCTCGTAACCAAGTACTACCACCTCTGGTACTAACTGTGTGGCACGTCTCAGCACATTGTCTTTAATACGCTTTGTCTTATTTAATGTTGGTAAACATATCAAATTTACATATATAAGAGCTTTGTATAGCTGTATAAACAATTTCTTGTCCAAGAACGAAAAATTTCGTCTTATCTAGCGAATTATGCTGTTTGATTTATTTACAGTTTTACTTATATGCATTTCGAAGTTTAGTGTGTTTGTGAAGTGTATTCCATTGTCTTTTTCTGTTTCATCCACAGTCACTTGTGAATATGTATTGTTTTTATCAAACATTTGATATTCAAATTCATAGTTTAAGTTTCCAATATGGAGTAGTTTACATTTCTTCACATTAAATTGCAACATCCAGTCCGAGCTCCATGAGCAAAGAGAAAATACATCTTGTTGCAGTTGAGACTGGTCATCTTTAGATCTAATAACATTATACAGTTTAGTGTCATCTGCACACAGACGACACACACTCTTAACTATATCTGGGACATCGTTGATGTACAATATGAATAGTATTGGCCCTAATATTAATCCTTGCGGTATACCAGAGACAACATCCCTCCAACTTGAAGCACTACCATTTATGATCACTCTCTGCTTTCTGTTCTTAAGGAAGTCTTCAATCCATTTTAGGAGTTTTCCATCTATACCATACGCCTTTATTTTATGTAAGAGACGTTTGTGAGGTACGGTATCAAATGCCTTAGCAAAGTCAAAATATATAGCATCCACCTGGCAGTTTTCATCAAGCGCATCTGTCCAGTCGTCTGAAACACTTAACAATTGTAAGATTGTACTTCTATATTTTCGAAACCCATACTGACTGTCTGAAAAGAGGTCATGCTGCATCATATGATCAAGTCTAGCTTCTCGCACAATATTTTCCAGCAATTTACATACTACTGATGTCAACGACACTGGTCGATAATTCCCTGGTTCAGATTTTTTACCATTTTTGAATATACATTTCACATTTGCCACCTTCCAGTCATCCGGTACTGTTCCTTCTTGAATGGATTTGTTAAATATACTTTGGAGGGGTAAGTGTACTGATCTGCACGTTCCTTTAATAACATTGGATGCCAGTTGTCAGGTCCACAAGCTTTTGATGTGTTCACAGATTTAAGAAGTTTCAAAACCTTATATTGGGTCACGTTTATACTATATATGTTGAATCAGAATTTACCCTTTCCTCAAAGTGTGATAATGGAGAGTCTCCTTCCATAGTAAAAACAGATGCAAACAATTCGTTTAAGCGTTCAGCCTTATTAGAGTCCTCCGTTATTACATTTCCCTTATCATCGTTCAAATCAGGAATGCCACTTTTTGACTTAGTTTGTTCACGTACTGTCACAAAATGTCACGGGTAACGCGTATTGGTCGCACATAGATCTTGTAAGCTGTTAGTTACACCCTATTTCATTGTTTAGTTGAACCAAATTCACAATGTTCATGAAATATTCAGGCAACACGGAAAACCGTGCACATTTTAATTGGCCGCCATATGACGACCGGAAGGGCCGTTTAATAGGTTTAGTTTTGTTCTAATGCATGTAAAAGTATAGGTCTATTTCATTGAAAGGCAATATTGTGTAAGGGTCCTTTCGTGTAGATGTTAATACTGCGAATTTAGCCACGTATGTCACGGACTGAACGGGGGAAATAATGGTTTGGGCGTAACGTTTGCTATGAAATCCATTGTCTTCTAGTTCTGGCCGGGATTGCTTAATAGTTGCTTTGTTTGGAGCAGGAGTTGGACGGCGGAATTCACAGGCAATATGTGGTCAGTATTTATTTGATTAACTTTTATCGTACATTTGTATTCAGTGGGCGGCGCCATTTTGTTTGGCGAGGTTACGACATCCGGTTAGCTTTGATGTTTCTCAAACATTAACTTGAGACTAGCATAAGATTTTGAAGTTACTTTATTAGATGTAATTATTGCAATTGATCATTTATTGTAAAACAATATTAATTTGATAACGTTGTATAATAGGTACATTAGTTAAAGTTGGCGTATAACTCAGTGATTGTAATACACGATTGAATTGATAATATTGTATATTAGGTGCATCAGTTAACAATGAGATGAGTGACTAGTATAAATGTTCGACGCGTATGCATAGAGCTGTATAATATGCGAATTAGTTAACATACATGTGTGCATGCATAACTCATTGAGTGTAATATACGAGTGATTTGATAACGTTGTATATTACATGTATTAGTAGGGGCATTGGTTAACAGCGACGTACATGTCGTATACATGGCGTTGTAGAATATGTATACATTGCTACTCATCATTAGAACAGCTTACATATATTTATTAAATAATGATTTGTTTGGATAATGATAATTATGCAAGATTGTTATGTTTATCAATCAACATCTAAAACGTATGTATAATTACAGCCTACGCCATCCAGGGTTGGATATAAGCCATCCAGGTTTGGATATAAGCCTTCCGGAGTGGAGCTAAGCTTCAACGCATAACGTTAAGAGCGGTGGAGACGGTCCCCGTACCGGCGCAACATGGCCAGGTTCTAATAGCGACAACCCCCGGGACACAAGAAGGGCCCGTTACCAGTCCTCACTGGGGGAACATCATCCACAACCTCAGTGGAGGTTAATCATCATCCATATCGCGTCATCAACCCTTAGAGAAGACATTTGATGACAATCACCCATTGGATTCGCGCATCATCATCTTCATGAGCTCTCGCGCATCACAGTTATCGCGCTAGACCAAGATCAGCATTGTTATAACTTTAACAACACTTTAGTGTCGTATATAATCAGTCGACACATTCGGTATTTGTTACAATACTAAGAACGTCTTAAACGTTTTTTTTAGATAATTGTATATATAGTTGCATTAAACTTATGTAAATGCATTCACCCTAATTGATTCTTTCATGAGTTAGCCCCAACCACTTGGGTCATCCTGTGACACGTACATACCCCCAAAACGATTTTGGGTTTACTTTTTTCATTCTGAGCAATGCCCTTTTCATGGTTTCTCTTCGAGTGGTGTACTGCCTTAGAGGCTTTGTTTCTTAATTTATAGTACTATTGATAGTCCCTGTAACTACGGCTAAAAGTAAATCTCTTCCAAGCGTGATATTTCGTTTTCACAATTCGAAACACAATAATGGTCCATCCACTTGGGTTTGAGTTTAACTCCATTTGTCATTTTTAATGGTACAAAATGATCAATGCAATGATTTACATGTTTGGTAAAATACTCCCGAGAGCTGGCAACGTTCATATTTTCTAGACTTCGCTAAAATAGTTACAAGCAGCTGGGTAATCAGCTTTAAAAAAGTTTTTCCTTTGTTTAGAAGTACTTGAAATTTATGTCGAATGTCATGCTGATATGATCACTAGCCCCAAGTTTATCACCACAGGCTAAGTTTTCAACTGTGTTCTCTTCATTGGTAAATACTAGATCTTATAAGCTAGGTTCTTGTCCATATCTATTTTCCTGAACATGCTGATACATAAAATTTCCCTGATCACCTCAGTAAATTCAAATGACAAATGATTTTCACTATGAATCGTCGACCAGTTATCCCATTCTATGCCAGGAAAATTGAAGTCCCCAAGTATAACACAATGTCTATAATTTTTCACATATTCATGTGAAATAAGTTCAAGTAGTTTTTCTTGGTTTAACATATCGCTATTTGGTCTTTTATACATGCCCCCGATCAACAGTTTCTCAGTTTTATTTAAACGCAATTCACACAATGAAGACTCCTTGAATACATGTCATTTAGTAGATGACAATTTTCAGCTGGAATGTTGTCTTTTATAAAAATCAAAACACCCCTACTTTCATCGGTAATATTCTCATAATTTTTTTTATTTTATATTCATTGCAATGAATTTGAGTAGATATACCCGTTTTCGGAAAAGCCTCTGTAACAACTATAATATCTGGGTTGGTCAATGAAATAATGATTTGCAATTCACCTAGTTTGTTAAGTAGACAGTCTCAGTTTGTCTGTTTGTATGCCCTCCCTTGGTTCATGAGATTCACTATGACTAGAATTCACGTCACTATCACTAGAGTGTATGTCACTATAATTTGAATGAACATCATCTTGACTAGAATTTAAAAAGGAACTAGAACTATCAAAAGTTGAACTACTAACTCTAACATATGTACACTCATGAGATTCAATAGAATCCATGTCACGTCACTATCACTGGAGCGCATGTCACTATAATTTGAATGAACATCATCTTGACTAGAATTTAAAAAGGAACTAGAACTATCAACATTTGAACTATTTACTCTAACATATGTACATTCATCAGATTCGCCTATGGAATCACAGCCGAAATGGTTGAATAACTTCCCCGTGAGCACCCCCAATTTGAACGCGACGGGGTTTCTCCTGCACTATGCGACGTGGTGTATAAGTGTGGTCAGCTCCAATGATAAGAAGCGAAGTCTTCCAAAATCATGGTAAACGCCAATCGGCCTATTAGTCTGAAACCCTTCCTCTACTGCTGAGAGGAGCGAGCGCAGTAGGGGAAGGGTACCATACTACTCGCCGATATACTCATTCCGAAGCTTGCCGGTATCGAGCGCAATAGGGGAAGGAAAGGATACCAGACTACTCGCTGATATACTATCTCCGTAGACTGGTCCCCGATTGTCCTTGACGCCTCACTAATGTCCGTACCAATAGTTAGATTGGGCACCAGTCTACTATCTCCGAAGCTTGCCGGAAATCCGCGAGTAGTTACGAGTGGGAGACTACTCACCGAAATCATGGTAACTGGTCTTCCAAACAGCTCTAATGACTGTATATGCGGAACGGGAAACCAGTAGATACTTCCGGAGATCGAAAAGGTAATTTGTCTTCGGGCGTCCCCGACGATGTCCCTTGTCCAGTGCCATTCGCAGCATCTCGCTATCACCGAAGAATGACGGAATTGGCCGACTACGTACGATCAATGCCGTCGGAACTACTCGTTAATTTCCGCAATCGGTGAGGATAAATCAGTATTGACTAACTGTCTCGCCAGTGACCAATTATCGATGAATATGACTAAATAGGACAATTTCAATCGACTTTGGAGTTTAATAAGCACTATTGACGCTACTGTTCAGGTTTTGCGTGAGTATCAGGAGTCATAGATCAGACTAATACATTACACTATGTACTATTTAATTATGACGTTACATGTTTGAGGCCGTGGCCTTATGTTAGAGCGCTCGACTTCTATGCAGAAGATCCGAGTTCAAATCCCTTAGTTTTTTTTTCTTTGTTATTTTCTTTTTCTCTTCTCTTCACTGCAATAAGTAATTAGAAACTATTTGATGGACTTTATGCAAAATCTAATAATGCATGCAATGTTTTACTTTTTGCATCCAGTATTTAGTTGTGAAGATGCACTGATATTGAGACTTCGATATTGCAATTTTTATGTCATGACATGTGGCGGGAAATTGCATCACGTGACAAGTGAATCATTCTGCTCCCCATATATGCGGAAATATGCGCATACAGCTATTATAAGATGCAAAACATCCCACAAAACACGCCTCCTAATCTTCAACTATTGGCTTTTTATAACTTAAAATTTACAGAAAAAAGCTCTAGAACGAAGCTTATTGGAAACATAAAACTTGTTTATACTTATAATTCTTGTGCGGAGCATAGCTTCAAAACTGCTTATCGGACCAGACTTAAACTTCAAACGACGATAAGGGTAATGAGAGAAAGTGCGGAGTGCAAGAAACTTTACTCGATCTTAGTTCAAATTAGAGTTATTATCTTTGTGTTTTTTATACTTAGAATTCTCTCCCGGAGCATAACTTCAAAACCATTTAAGGGATTGAAATTAAACTTCGCATACTGATAGAAGGTCATAATAAAAAGTGTTGCGTGCAAGACCCATAACTCTATCTTTATTCCAATTGGAGTTATTGCCCTTTGTAATTGTATGTTCGGAGCATATCTTGAAAAGTATTATTGTGCCTCGATTAAACACGTTGCACAATGATAGAGGGAAATAAGAGGAAGTGCAGAGTGTAAGAGCCATAACTATGTCTTCATTAAAGTTACAATTATTGCCCTTTGTAAGTTTATACTTATTATTATTGTTACAACTGATAACAGATAATTCAAACGAAGCCTCCAATTTGGGGAGCATCCATCGGTTCTACCGATATTCTTGTATTTTCATATGTTTGTTCTATCTTTTTTTTCAGGCTTTAATAATATAAATTCGTTGCTATTGCATTTTTTAAAAAACAGTGTTTAATAAAAGCGTCTTTGCCAACATTTTACGCTTTTCTAAAGCAACTTACGGCAATTAGAACGAAAACGTAAATACGACGCTACATCATACCAACAAAACAAGTTCATCAGACCAATTCACTGCACCTTGTTTGTTTAGCTCCTCCCAAAAAGTAAATATTTTTCAGTGTGAACTGAGACGAACTAGTTTATTGCATTACAGCCATGTGCATTATAAATGTAAACGTTCATTAATGCATACATCCCTATATCCGTCCGGTTCTTTCGTTTATTCGTTCGCCATCCATCCATCCGGCCATTTGTCACGGGCCATGCACTTAATCAAATGCGATTGGGTATATTCCTTTTAATGCAATGATGTGTCTTTGCTGTTGTTTCAATATTAAGTTTGTTTTTATTTGTTATATTTAGCGAAATTATATTAGTCAGGAAACAAATAAATAAGAATTATAATTATTATGACTATATAACATGGACGCACTTTAAGTGTTCAAAATAAATAAATAAAATCAGTGCAGCTATCTGTGTTATTTGTGTATACTAACCTTCAAAAGGAAAAGGAGTCATGGTTGACCGACGATTTATTAAAGGGACACTGTCCGTAAGTAAGCAGATACTGAGCATAACCAAATAACCGTCAGACTTTTATTCAGTGAAATGTATACATGAAAACATGAGCATAGACTCTTAGAAGTCTGTAGTAATACATTTGTGAGTTTGAAAAAAAGAATCTTTAATTATTATTTGTAGATAAAGTGGGACCCACCATATTTACCTTATCTGCGATCACGTGAATTTCATTAGCGCATTAGGTTTTGACCATAGTATGTATGGCGTGGCGCAGTCGGTAGCGCGGCGGATTTGTAACCGGAGGCCCCAGGTTCAATCCTCCGTGGTGCCACTGAATTCCGTCGATGTGTCCTTGGGCAAGACACTTTACCTTAGCCTCGTCCGTCGGATGGGGACGTAAACTGGGCGGTCCCGTGTATCGGTCTATCCTCCGAGCACGTTAAAGAACCATAGGAATCTATTCGATAATAAGAGTAGGGCAGGTTCCCGGATTCCTATGTATCCTTCCCCTCTCTCTGGGGCGGCTCTAAATAACATATACTGTGTTGATGAGCCGTTAAACAACATTCAATTGTATTGCGTAATATGTATAACCCGGTTAGCTCAGTCGTGAGCTATGTCGACTACTTTACGCTCACTATTATTACCGCGAGTGTAATTTTAGTTTGGGCTGCGAGTTCAAACGCCGAAGCGGTTTCTCTTTTTTGTTTGTACCGCGATTGAATTCCGTCAAACATTCCTGCTTTTAATAAGTAAATATTCAACAATGTTTGGTGTGTAATGTTTGCGAACAAATTTAGTGTGTTTTTTATAAGCTAAAAGTTACGGACATTGTCCCTTTAAAGACATGCACACTTAATTAAGAGCTGTAGTCAGTATTTGCAATTAAAGACCAGACCTGCCGTATAGGTCACTTATCGGCTATTAT
Source organism: Cyrtodaria siliqua (assembly GCA_037043455.1). NCBI lineage: Eukaryota > Metazoa > Mollusca > Bivalvia > Adapedonta > Hiatellidae > Cyrtodaria > Cyrtodaria siliqua. Next base: position 84,859 of record JAWPHD010003791.1, read on the forward strand.
TGATCCGTTTTGCGCAGATAAGCCGTAAATAAATACCTACGGCACTGAAAAATCGATATTTTGACTGTTATATAGCTCGATGTACATCCCGTTGCACATCCCCGTCTATCTACAGTCCCTGGCTCAACTAACTTCAAGTGAAAACAAAAAAATATGTTACATTTAATTTTCCTTTTTTTGTATCAAGTCACACATCATATTTTTGAAATTGTTCTGTTTCCTCGACAATTTGTGTGGTATAACTTTATCTAACGTTTACCTTGAAATGTTGATCTCTATAGTTGCTTATTTCTGCAGAACCTGGAGACGGTTTCAAAAGCGACATTTTCGAATTTTCTCAGAGCTTTCTTTCGTTTTTGGGCTTTAAAAATCTGATTATCGAGACGCACATTGCAAACGAAAAACAAATTTAAACGCTTGATTAACAGGGACGTAAACGGTGTATGGGACACTTTTTTCCGCAGGAAAAAATCCGTAATAGTGTTATCGAATTGAAACCGTCGTTTGGTATATGCATATTCCGAATTTAATAAGCGGAAAGCATTCAAATTTTCATTTAAATTTTAATCTTTATATCCAGATGATAGATAGACCCTAGATAAGGCCTATTTTACAGAAAGAAATAATTGTTTAGGGTAATTATTACCTCTTCATATTTATCCCGTCAGACATTATTGTCATTAATATATCAGATTTGAAAGAACCATTATTACGACAGACTTTCATAATGATGTATAGTTCTCAGTTTAGCGTAATCTTTCAAGTATATGACTGCCACAAGTGTACTGTTTTCGGTTTTCTCATGTTCTAAATAAGCGTAGGATCTCAAAATAAGAGTATTTTCACACATGGGTAGAATCCAGTCATCAGCTCATCAGAACGTATATACAATGCTCCTGTACACGTGGGTGAGATTAAAAGCATCGCAGTAGTTGGTGGTTTGTTCGTTCTATGCTGATGCCCAGTAGCATTTACCCCGGCCAATTGAAAAGCAAAGGAAATACCCAGATTAACAAGATTTACCTTCGATCCAGATTTATCTGTTAATCGCAGTGGATAAATGACATTCACAATTACAGGAACCCCTGCTTATTTAAATGTTGATTCTAAGAAGAACAGTTGAGATCTACAAGGGACGAAGATATTTAGTTTACCACCCTTTTGGTAATGGTACCTTACCCGCTCAGTTAGGAAAAATTGCGTAGTTTTGTCTTAAATTGAGAATTTTTCAATATCAAACAAAAGCATTAATTTATGCTTTATACAAAAGCATTAATGTATGCTTAAATACTTTTCAAGACATATTATCGCATTGCAGCTGTCTAATAACAGTTGATCACAACTTAAAGAGAAGCTTCTGGCAACAAATTTGTTTTGATTTTCGATTTGAAAATTTAAACTAAACTGGTTTAAAGTTAGAAATTTTTACACCATATTTTAGGAAAAAACATTATAGGGAATGGATCCTTTTATCGATAGATCTACCACATGTATTTTGCCTACAAACTCATAATGAAGAAAAAATTGGCAACACATCAGCAAGTCGGATTGTAAACATTACATTATATAAGATTTGAATTGAATTGGGTTTTATGGCGCACCAACACATGAAAAGTTATATGGTGCCTAACAGGAATGAACGTACCAGGCTCATACTCGAATAAGAAATGGAATATTGCTTTGATCATATAAATGATATTCACCAGTCACATATTACTATGTCTGTCCCAAATTGCATGAAATCTTTTCCGTTCATGAATTTGCATAACGGTCAGTTTCTCACTTTACTGCACCGGAGCAACCAAACTTGTGTCAAAGTTGTATCTTGGTTGGTGCATGTACATTGCATCTGATTAAAAGTGCATGTGACCTTGTTTTTCCAATCAAAACTCAACTTTAATAGCATTATTTACGTTAAAGCTTTGGGTTAAGATCAGTTTCTCACAAACTTTATGTGACCAACTTGGGTTATAGTTGCAGTGCTCCCCCTTTGAAACCTATAAGAAGTTACATTAGTTGCTTAAAAATACGAAGTAATATTATGAAGTATCAGCCATCCCTGAAGGAGTATACATGTGTGCCGGTTTTATAAGCTATTAATTTTGTTCCCAGTTCTATGAGAGAAACAAATAGATCTTTATTTTAATCAGATTGGAATGCACATTAATGTAGGCTCAAACATGCCTTCAAGTTTGTCAAGTACATACCCTTAGCTGAATGAACTACAGTTAAATTGCAGTTTTATTTCAGTTTTTTTCTGACCAGTTAAATATCAGTTAAAAACCAGTTATATCAGAGAAATGAGCTAAGTAAAACTAATAAGCATATCATTTGCATAAAAGCAGTTGTATAACCAGTTTTTAGTCCAAATGCAGTGAAACGTCAGTGAACTTGATTGCAGTTATTTAAGCGAAATATTTACGTTGAAATAATTAAATGAGGTGTCTAGTCTTATGATGTCACAAAAAGAACCTGATACCTATTATATACCAGTTAAATGATGTCATACAAACCTGCATAAAAACTGTATCTAAATAAGGACACCAGTTTTATGATGTTACAAAAACTGAAACAAAACTGACCTCTTAATCTACAGTTTAGTATATATACAAGGGTTGATCCAAAATTACATAGACTTCTGCTATAAAATCTTTATATTATTAAATAGATACCAACAGGCTTCAAACCAGCTATAATCAGCTTTTATTTGCAAAGAATAATCAGGAAAGTTTAAAAGATGTTTCCATACTAGTGTTATTATTATTTTAATATTTAAGTTGAAGATGTGGCTGTGGACTGGACTGGTGATGCTGAGGCTGGGTTGGGCTGCCTGGCCACAGACGGGCTATATATTCCCAGATGAGTTCTTCCAAACTGTCGAAGTGATAGCAGGTAAAATTCTTTCACCAACATTCAGACTTTTTGGAGCTATTAATTAAGTGAGTTTGTTTGATGCCCACCAATAGAAGAAGGGTTATATACAGTGTTACCTGTGTCCGTCCACCTGTACGCCCCGAAAGTGTTGTCAAGACTCTGACTTGGGATGACGTTGACGTGACTATGTTGTGTCGCTGGCGAATTTATGTCATGTTCGTATCTTGTCTGATGTCACTTAAGCATGAAGGTTTAAGTGCCGGTTATTTAATAACTTAAATAGTCAAAGAAAATCAAGTAAACAGAAGTTTCAAAACATTCGGCTAGCGACCGTAGTTATTATCACTTTTCCATCCCTCAGAAATCTTGGTAAAACCTTGCAAGAATTACAATAATATATAAAATGTTATGACGTTGATTTATTTTTTAACTTGTAAAACTTCAGTTCACTGAGTGATTGGCATTAACCCTTAACCCGCGACATAAACATAATGGACTGTTCTTTCTTTGAATTAAGACCATTCCATTTATGTGACGATTTTTTTTTTTTTAGTTACTCGCAGGCTGGTCTGGGTTTACAATACGCAAAGGCTATTATAGTCGTGCTTAGCGGGTTAAGTGTCAATAAGGAATTTGAGATTCACACATTTATTTTAGAATAATTTGAGATACGAGATTTGATACCCTCAGGACATGCATACATGTATCTGACGATACTTGGTTATTGCATATCAGATTGACCAAATACAGGTACAGTCCTAACTTCATCTGTTGTTATTATAGGAACCATGTCAGTCACTTCAGCAACTGCAGACCCTCTTGTTTTATGCATACATGTAACAGATGTTGCCATTTGATCGTTTAAACTAACCTTACAGGTAATGGCAAAAATACACTGCAAATCAAAATTCTTATCGTATGCATGTTAGTTTAATGATAAACAAATCATTTATTGAGAAACTATACTTTAACGTTTGACTATTTCAGGAGATAGCTTTAATATCAGTGTTGAGAGAACGTGGGAATTTGACTCTTCGTTTCCATTGAGAAGTATGGTATTGCCTCGGCTGATATTCTCACCGATGTACAAGACACTTTCGATCGCTAGTGAGAGTTTTCCTGACTTCCAACTATCTGGAAATAGTGTACTTTCAGGTCGGGACTATAGTTCTATTTTAAATGCTTTAACAGTTTAAGTTTAAAATGATTTTATATTTATACATGTGCATTTTTACCACTTTTATGTCGTACCAAATACTTGTAAAAAAATGGTACTAGTAGCTCCCTGGCTTGATGCTAAGCATATAAAGGGTGATGCTAGTGTTTGTAGCCCAGAATACTGTGACTGGTTGTGGTATCGTGTGTCCACAGCATGGTATTCCACTATAAAGTTGAGCATAGGGCTCACTGCTACAAGTAGACTCACGTAGTGATTTGACATGTTTACATCTATATGACAGCAGTATGTTCCTACAAAACATAAGTAATGACCTTTGCCTACTTTTCAAAATTGTTTAAGTAGCTATCCAGCCAACAGCAGCAACATTTTACTAAATATGTACACCGTTTCTATACGAGTTATATATATAGAGAATGAGAATCCAAACTCTATAGACACAAAATACACGGTTTTAACCAGCTAGGCCAAACCCCAGAACAAGAGCGCCAAGAGTTACCAACTCATAATTCATTTTACGCACAGCCAGGCCAAACCCCAAAACAAGAGCGCCAAGTGCTACCAACTCATAATTCATTTTACGCACAGCCAGGCCAAACCCCAAAACAAGAGCGTCGAATTAAGAGTAACCAACTCATAATTCATTTTACGCATATCCAGTCATGGGTTAAGAACCCATGCATAAACCTTTACTTTTAATCGGCAAACATACATCATTATATGACATGAACACCTGGATAGAGTTTTGATAAACGGTCTTGTAGTGTAATTTTGCTCTTATTTGGCGGGTTAGTGCCTTCAAAGTTTTAAAACACGCCTGGCTTAGTGGTAGAGCATCTGCCTCGCGTACAATACCTGACCTGGTCTGGAATTCCCCACCATTCTTCAAACTATTGTTAGACTTGAAGCTCGAGAACTGGAAATTACACCAAAGACTTCATAAATATAATGGTATTCTTGCTTAAGTTCAGCATATAAAGGGTAGTCCTAGGTCTGGTCGACATGGTGACAGTATAATGTGACTGGGTGGGGTATCAGGTGTGGCAGCTCTATAAAGTTAAGCATTGAGTACACTGCTTGAGGTAGACACCGACGTGATGACTGAACGGTAATTAAGAGTAACATTAAACCACATACATGTATATACATATTGTTTTTGCGCATACCAAAAGCCAAAACACTATAAATCTACATTACAGCAACATGTTTCTACCAGAAGGTGAACGTCTCAGTACCCATATAGTTGTTTTATTTAGTTTTAAATTGACTCTGAAAACCTTGTTGCATTTTATTTCATCTGGATGCATTGTTATGGTATAATTCTAATTGTAAATCTTTTTATATGGTTGAATGTCCAAAAGGGCCTAAAATTGGAAAAATAAAATATTTTTTATTTTCTTATTTTATCAGGTTCGAGAATCGTTATGGCGAGCCTCAGCATCTGGATTGACCTCTGCGTTTATGTGATATGTTCCACGATGAATCTTCAATGTTACTCAGCAGCACTACTGCTTGCAAGCTCCTATGTGATGCTGACTTACCAGACACACTCCTTTACTGACTCTGTGGAAAGTTTGCTCTTGATAACAGTGTTACTCTTAATAATTAAATCAGTACAAAAAAACTTTGATAATATGAATAAGGCACTGCCTCATGGCGAGCGTCGGTTTAAGTAAATAAAATGGTTACATTGTGTAATATTACTCATACTGTAATACCTTATAACATAGGGATTTTCTAAACCCAACTCAGTTGCTCCGTTCTAAGGGACACACAAAAAACGCAACCCACTACTATTCACCAGGGAGTAACTCCCTGTATTCACATACAAACTTTGCGATCATCACATAAAAAAACTAATTCAACACATTATTTAAGCATAACTATTCGAAATCGAAATGGGGATCTACACATTATACTCTATTACTTGCAAATAGCGCTGTGTTCTAGTGGTAGAGCGTTGGACCCATGATCCAAAAGTCGTGTCCCTGAGCAAGATCTATTGCGTTGTGTCCCTGAGCAAGACACTTTATATCTATGCTTAGTACTGGTTCTACCCAGGAAGACATCGAGAGTGATTCAAATAAGTTCATAGAGCTTTCGTTACAATCGATGTAAAATAAATAAGTTTAAACTAAATCAAACCAAGCACTGCAGTGTGATTTCCATTGTAATGTTGGCAGGGCTTTTACCCACCAGCAATTGCGACCCTAGCCTGGTCATTTTGGTGGAGAATAAAAAGCGCGAAAACTGCCTAATTTGTGAAAAAAAGTGTTGAATACATGCATTGTTTTTGTGGGAGCAGGATAATATGAAACATTTTAGATAAACTTTCTTCTATGAACATTTCCAGAACAAAACAATATTGAACAATTTAAGTCGTAGAAATGTTTTCCGAAATAAATAAAATAATAATATTATATAAAATAAATAAATTAATAATAATAATTGTGAAGCAAATCGGCCACGGTTGTGAAAAAAATGACTTAAACAGTGAATAAGTGTCAGGTGAACTTGAATAAGCCTGATCAGTATAATTATGTATGCATACTTTTTTTTATGAGAATTCTCAGAATGATCCAATCTATTCCTATTTCCTAAATGTAAAATTAATGCCTTCACTTAGCAGCAATGATCAGGTAGGAAGGAATAGGAATGAATTGTTTCATGTTATACTGAATGTTGCGTTGTAGACCTTCTCGACTCTCACCGCTGCAGGTTCGAATCCCACTGGGAGCTCGACTTGTGAGGATGTGTCGATCATCCTTACGGATGGCGGGAGGTGTATAGTACTGGTTCTATAGTACTGGTTCTATTCAGGACAAGTGGGTGGTCTGTCTCCACCACCCCAAAATCCACCGTCATATATAACCTTACATGTGTTGAAAATGACGTAAAACACCATACAAACAAACAAACAAACAAACAAATCATCGATGATGTCTCATTTGAAATAATCAGTTCGTTTAATACCTTGTTCCCAAGCCACCACTCTCTACATCCCCTCTTGAAATTAAAATTGCGTCGAACGTCACTGACTGACGTAATCAGCATTGAAAATTGTCATAATGGTGACGTACTATTACGTCTACAGTACAGTGGGTGTTTCACTTTGTCTACAAAGAACAAAAAAGGTTTACGTTTGTGCTTTCAAGTAAAAGAAAGGATATTTCACTTACCTCCTTTGGTTTCGCATAAACAGTTTAAGGATAAAAAGGTAGGCGAATAATTATTATTGCATATAACTATTGTTTCAGGTGAATTTGTATTATTAATAAGTGTAATTGAGACTTAAATGGCGCAGTGGGTCGTTAAATATAATTTGAAGAAAAAGCAATGACACAGTTCACACAATCTCAGACATTTATTACTATTAGGTAGTATGGTCAGCGCTTAGCCAGCTTTCTTAGCCCTTTGGTCATATTGTATTTTCAATGAAATTGGACTGCTTTCAAGTATGTAGATCTAATAAAAAAAAAATAGATCTAGTAAAACTAACTTAACTACATATTGACGCAATCACTTTTATTTAAACATAATCAAGCATTAAATCGTTGATTTTGTTGTTGCTGAACAGTGGCAAGCGTCGTTTTAAGTTAATAGACTAGAGCGATTAAATAATTTTTGCAAAACTCTTACTGTTATGCCTTTGTACATCAGTGGAGTTTTCTAAACTCAATGCAAAATGAAAAGATCTGCTCGAGTGCTTCTACATCAAATTTGATTCATATTTTGGATTGTTTTTACATTTGTTTGGGTTTCTAAATGAATCATTTTAACTTATACTTTTACTGCAATCAAAAACTGGTTATAGTTTTGCCCTTCACAAAGGTAGTACCCAGTACTGTGAGTGTAATGCCAGTGATGGTCCTTGATTGGAAAATAAAAGTTATTCTATTCTATTTTATTTTAAGCCAGAGAACCAGGCTATTATATTCTATCTTTATTTTTTTTAAATAATAAATATTGACACATTCACTTTTATTTAAACGTAATTAAGCATTAAATCGTGGATTTTGTTGTTTTTGAACAAATTAGATTGTAAAAAATAAATATGTTGAATTGAATGGACTGAGTCAGCGAAATAGAAGAGAAGAGAATCGAAAACAAACTTAATTTACATGTATGTTATATTCAATGCATAAGAACTCGCTACCCTCGGTGAAATTAGCTGTATAACGTCTCTTCGCTCGATGTAATCTCGGTGTAATTAGCTTTAATTTCCTTCGAATAACACCTCGCTCCGATCGGCGTTCATGCGAGGTTATAACGACGTGCTAGAAATACGACTCACCTGCACGGTGCACCGTTTTACTTGCACGATGCAACTTTACGGGCAGGTAACTCTAGCGGTTTGACGAAGATTTTTATTGCCTTAGTATGGCAATTTCAGAAAATCAACAACGCGTTAACCGTAAGGCGAGCTTACGCTCCCGATTAACATCTCAAATCAAACACTGAAGCAAATGCATTCAAAGCTGGACAACTCTAAATCTAGAATGGCTAGTCCATCAGCATTGGGTGAAACTACTTTCACAGGGTTTCATGGAATGTACTCAACAGCATCTAGAGCAACTAGAAATAGGAAGAAAATAAATAGCCCACCATCGCGAGCAGACATCATGAAGGGTTTACCAAACAAAAATATCAGGACTGCGAGCAGCGGAGATAGTGTGTGTTATTTGGATGTTGTCATATTGGCCGTAACAAATATTGCCGGTATATTTAACCGACCAAATTTTGTAGCCTTTTCTATAGTTCCATTCTGTTGGTGGCTACATAAGATGTCATCCAACAGGACATTGTTTGTCAAGACAGTGTTCGTATTTATAGCTGTGTCATTTGTAACAGCTGCAGTTTTTGTTGTGCTTGACACATGCTATTACCACACAATAGCTGTTGTAGATGTCTTAACGTGGGTTATCTGGGAATGGTTAAAGGACAATTTTGTGTTTACGCCTTTAAATTTTGTTCTATACAATACAGCATTTGACAATTTAGAAAAGCATGGACGGCACCCATTTTATTTGCACGGCCTAGTGAATATGCCTCTTCTATTTAGCCCTGTAATTATCTACATTGTTAGCGACATCTTTGTTTCTATATTCTCTTTGTTTTCTGCTAGAGACAAAAGTGTTGACAATAAAAAGAAAGATTCTGGTTTTGAAACTAATATTTCGCAAACTGTGAGAGTTGCAAAAGACAGTTTGCATGTACCTGTTTTAGGATTTATATTAACACCAGTTTTGGTGTTGTCTGTCATCCCTCATCAAGAGCCACGGTATCTAATTCCCTTGTTACCATTAGTTATCATACATGCCGTGTCGACAGTTAAAAAGTTTGGTAAACTGTTTCTTTCAGCTTTCATTGTATTTAACATTGTTTTATCTACCGTGTATGGCGTTCTGCACCAAGGCGGAGTTACACCCTGCTTAACCCACTTGCAACAGCTATCAAATAGACAGATTGCAGTTAATAGCAGTTTGTCGATACATATTATATTTTCTCACACATATATGCCACCTAAGCATCTTTTATTATTAAATAAACACACAAATATAAATTTAATTAATTTAAAGGGAAGTAATTTTGATGTAATACATGACACAATTGTTGATATTGGCAATAGAAGTGACAAAAGACAAAGTAATGAGGCCAAAACAAACGAGAGTGTGTTGTATTTAGCAATGCCTGGAACAGTAATTGAGCACTTTGTGGTTGAATACTGGGGTAGTTTCTGGTTTACAGTGATTGAGAGGTTTTCCCCTCATTTATCACTAGAAGATCCGCCACAATTGGCGTCCGTTTCTGGTTTAAGACAACTAATTGATCAATTGTCTTTGTATCTGATACAAGTCGATATGATATAATTATTTAAAGGGACTCATTGCGAACACGGAAGTAATTACTGAGTGCTGATATTAGTACCAAGAGCTTGTAGTTATTGTCAGTGTTAGTGCTGATGCGTAATATTTAAAGGGACACACGGTAATCTTAATGATTTTTTAAAACTTACAGCATCCCATTAATCTTTCTTTACAAATTACGTTTTTAAAATCATTATGTCTCCCCTCATACTCGGGAGATTTATTGTTTTTAGCTTGGATGTCTGTCTGTTAGGATCTCTGTCCGTCACAAGTCGGTCTCCATCATATCTCTTGAATTTGGAAATAACTTGCCACACATGTTCATCACATCAAGAAACCTGCAGAGCGCAAGTCCAAGCCACGTTATTATAACACACTAGCTTACAGAAATAGCTGGTGTTAATAACTTAGCTTCTTTAAATCCTTAATCTCTCTAGCTTAAAGAGACAGCTCTCTAGTTTGAAGAGACACCTCTCTAGTTTAAAGAGGTATCTCTAGCTTAAAGAGACATATCTCTAGCTTAAAGGGACATCACTCTTGTTTCAAGAGAAATCTCTTTAGCTTAAAGAGACAGCTCTCTAGTTTGAAGAGACACCTCTCTAGTTTAAAGAGGTATCTCTAGCTTAAAGAGACATATCTCTAGCTTAAAGGGACATCACTCTTGCTTAAAGAGACATTTCTCTAGCTTAAATAGACATCTTTCTAGCTTAAAAAGACATCTCTCTAGCTTAAATAGAAATCAATCTAGTTAAAGAGACATCTCTTTAGTTTAAAGAGATATCTCTCTAGTTTAAATATATATCTTTCCAGCTTAAAGGGACATATCTGTAGCTTAAAGAGACATCTCTCTAGTTTAAAGAGAAATCACTCTATTTTAAAGAGACATCTCTCTAGTTTAAAGAGACATCTCTCTAGTTTAAAGAGACATCTTTCTAGCTTAAATGGACATCTCTGTAGCTTAAAGAGACATATTTCTAGTTTATAGAGACATCTCTCTAGCTTAAAGAGACATTTCTCTAACTTAAAGAGACATATCTCTAAAGTTTAACGAGACATCTCTTTAGCTTAAAGAGACATATCCCTAGCAGCTTAAAAAGACATCTATCTAGTTTAAAGAGACATATTTCTACTTAAAGGGACATCTCTGTAGTTTATAGAGACATCGGTCTAGCTTAAAGAGACATCTGTCTAGCTTAAAGAGACATCTCTCTAGCTTAAAGAGACATCTCTCTAGCTTAAAGAGAAATCACTCTAGTTTAAAGAGACATCACTCTAGTTTAACGAGACATCTCTCTAGTTTAAAGAGCCATCGTTCTAGTTTAAAGGGACATATTTGTAGCTTAAAGAGACATCTCTCTAGCTTAAAGAGACATCTCTCTAGCTTAAAGAGAAATCACTCTAGTTTAAAGAGACATCACTCTAGTTTAACGAGACATCTCTCTAGTTTAAAGAGCCACCGTTCTAGTTTAAAGGGACATATTTGTAGCTTAAAGAGACATCTCTCTAGTTTAAAGAGAAATAACTATAGTTTAAAGAGACATCTCTCTAGTTTAAAGAGACATATTTCTAGCTTAAAGGGACATCTCTGTAGCTTAAAGCGACATTTTTCTAGTTTACAGAGACATCTCTCTAGCTTAAAGAGACATCTCTCTAGTTTGAAGAGAAATCACACTAGTTTAACGAGACATCTCTCTAGTTTAAATAGACTTCTCTCTAGTTTAAGGAGACATCTTTCTAGCTGAAAGTGACATATTTGTAGCTTTAAAGAGACATCTCTCTAGTTTAAAGAGAAGTCACTATAGTTTAAAGACACATCTCTCTAGTTTAAAGAGACATCTTTCTATTTTAAAGAGACTCCTTTCTAGTTTATAGAGACATCTCTCTATCTTAAAGAGAAATTTTTCTAACTTAAAGAGACATATATCTAGATTTTAAAGATACATCTCTTTATCTTAAAGAAACATCTCCCTAGCAGCTTAAAGACATCTCTCTATCTTAGAGTGAAATCACTCTAGCTTAAAAACACATCTTTCTAGTTTAAAGAGACATATTTCTAGCTTAAAGGGACATCTCTATAGCTTTAATAGACATCTCTCTAGCTTAAAGAGACATCTCTCAAGCTTAAAGAGAAATCACTCTAGTTTAAAGAGACATCTCTCTAGTTTAAAGAGACATCTGTCTAGTTTAAAGAGACATCTTTCTAGCTTAAAGGGACATATTTGTAGCTGAAAGAGAAATCATTCTAGATTAAAGAGTCATCTCCCTAGTTTAAAGAGACATTTCTCTAACTTAAAGAGACATATCTCTAGAGTTTAAAGAGACATCTCCCTAGCAGCTTAAAGAGACATCTCTCTAGTTTAAAGAGAAATCACTCTAGTTTAAAGGGACATCTCTCTAGTTTAAAGAGACATCTTTCTAGCTTAAAGGGACATCTCTGTAGCTTAAAGAGACCACTTTCTAGTTTACAGAGAAATCTCTCTAGCTTAAAGAGACATTTATCTAACTTAAAGAGACGTATCTCTAGAGTTTAAAGAGACATCTCTATAGCTTAAAGAGACATCAACGTCCGTCCGTTAACTTTTGCTTAAATGACGTCTTGCATAAACCGCTTGACATTAACCAAACTTCACATCGATGATCCTGAGGTCAAAGCTGTCAAGATGGCCACCATTACCATATATGGTCAAACAGCTTATTTTCAAGAACCACTGAACATATTTTGACAGTTTTTCTTTATTAATGATCGCACCAGCTTATGGTCTTCTATCAAGTTTGTTCAAATGGTGACCTCGGGGTCAAACCTAGCACCGCCCCAGAGGTCACATGTTTTGCATAGACTTATAATCAACAGTTGCCCCCAACAAGGGTAGAGACAAGTAAATGTTGCATTTTGTTGACATGTTCCTTTAAAAATATTATTTGACTGAAAATCATAAATAGGCTCAGTGGTGCCATTGGTAGTCCAGAGCGTAAGACCTTGTTCTAAAATAGTTTTGAAATATGGTAGTACGTGTTTGAATCTTGTAGACAAAACAAAACTCTTTTTTTCTCTCATTAATATCAACATAACATGATATCATTTTACCCTCAACAGTTATTTAATTAAAGATTCCATAGTTTTAGAAAGAAAACAATATATGCAAAATCATTCTGAAATAACGTTTAAATGTACATGCTTTAGAGTAATCAAGAACTCGGATTAAATAGTGGTTTGATGGATCCCAGCAATCATTCATTATTGTAACTTGTTTACAATTCTAGGGAGCTGACCCTGATCTGACCAGACAGAACCAATTAATGTCCCATCACCTTGAACTACATTTAGTTTTACAAGGTGATTATAATTCAGCCAAATAGTTATATGGTAAAGCAATACGATAGCAACAGGACACGCTTTGAAACACTTAAACATTTTCTGTTTTTTAAGGCTCTTCAAGCAAATCACAGCTAATATTAACCTTCGTTTTTAAGGTCGACTAGTATTCTAACTTTCATATGCTGTTTAACATTTGCCACAAACATGTTGCATAAACCGACGGTTATTATCACTTTTAAACATGTCTTGGTCATGTGAAAATCTATTCAAATAAGACACAAAGATCACTATATCCCACGTTTCAAGTTTCTATCTTTAAAGAATATGGTTCACACTATTTAGTTTTATATCTAAACAATGAAGGCCAAACTAATCAAATTTTGTAAAATGAGTTGTGCATCTTGAAAATTGTCACTGAAGGACCATTTTCAAAGATTTTAGATATGGTAACCTTGAAATTCAGCTTTTATAAATGTCGGAATATACTGTGTTATAGTGAGCTTCGGGGGTCTTAAAGTAAGATATTATATTGCACCCATGGCTGATCATAACATGTACATGAAAAACTAGGTGACCAACATTCATTCACGGCCTCTGTCATTTGTCTCAGAAGTAGCTTAATTACGTTGTTTGTGTAGAGGCCTGGGTTTGACCATTTCCTCTGAAAGTTCATGACTGATGCGCATGAAAGTTAATTAACCCAATTAAGTATATATTTAGTAACAGTATGACAATAACCTTTAGTTAAGTAGAGGTCTGTCTGTTGAAATAATGGAATGACTTGTGCAACCTTTGGGAGAATTATATAAATACCCTGTATCAGCATTTTGGAAAGTAAGTTAAATATTTTGTTTACTCCAAAAAGAGGAGATGTGTACGATCGACCCCAAATTTGGCGCCCTAGAACCAGTTTCAGAGGTTAGAGTTCATGGTCGAGGGTACACGTGACAGTTCAAAGGTGGGACTTGGTCACCCTATATAATATACGGCAGATCCTTATAGACTGGTGGAGATTCTTATAGACTGGTCAGAGATACTTACAGATTGATAGATATGAATTCAGATTCATTTTGACGGCTAAGCTCGCACTTTTGAAAGTTAGAACTGCTTACGAATTATAACTTCTACATTTAATCAAAGTTGAATATGTACTATTTTTAACTGTGTATAGTTTTATTGTGAAATATAATTAGATAGTAGTTTAATAAAATACATATTAAAGACTATTCTTGTGTTTGATATTTTCACGTCGCTATATTACAATACAAATGCCAATTGTTGAGGTAAAAGGACAGCTATGCTAAGGTTTGACCTGATATCTCTTATAGTTTTCGCGTAATCAATGTGGTTGGGGAAAACAAATATAAAGCGAAATAAAACAGATCATATCAACCAACATCCGTTAATATACGTTGCTATCATAACTATAAAGCATTTGAATGTGAACACCGCCTCTATTAAAATACCACCTGCTCTTAGACTATACACCATTTAAGTTCCCAAGTGTATTTTTGTTGTTTATTGAAAATGCACCTGTATTCAGAGAACAACTTTGCTTGTCCCATTAGTGGTCTCTTAATAAATATTTGACTAAAATGTATTTCATCTGCCCAACTTCTTCATTGAATCATTAGCATTGCATTAATAAATTCTTGTATATCCTGCCATTCATTTATCATCCCTCAATCGTATTATCAATTTCAAACATTAATTTATTTTATTATTTTCATATCATTCTTATATATTATTGTTTTCCTATTTGCACAAGTTTATGTTCCTTCCTTTTACACGTTTCTCATGATTAAAAGCATTGACATATCATAAGCAATGCTAATTCAATCAAATAACAGGATGAATTATAGTTATCTGAAGTTAAGACCTTTGTGAATGCCCCTCATTGTGAAGTTGGTCAATCAAACCTGACTAAGGACATGACCTGGAACAATAAAAATTAAGGTAAACAGGTTTTAGGCCAGGCCAGGCCAATGAAGCCAGGCTAGTTAGGCCAAGCCATGTTTCAGTGTATGCCAATCCCAAGCGTTTTGCCAGTTTGAGGACATCTATAACATTTCCCTTTCTCTACTGTGCTATCTCGCCTAGTGCGCAAGATAGCACAGTAGCCAAATGTTATGAATATGATAGACTTCACGATATTACGTCACGAATTGACGTCATGATATTACTCCGCGCTGTCGCCAAAGGAGTGACAGAAGAAAGAATACTTGTGTCAAAAGACGATTGGGAAGAAATTCATCACAGAATATATATTATATAGTTTAATTAACATTTTTGTCGTGATACGGAAAATAATTCACTCGTGAGAAATATTCTTGCGATATAGAAACTCGTGCGAAAACGCACTCCGGCGTTTCTATATCGCAAGAATCTTTCTCACTCGGGAATTATTTCCCGTATCACTTCAACAATGTTAATTAAACTCTATTTATTGTGTGCTGCATTGTAATGCATGGCTTTTGTTTGAATGTATTATTGTTATCATGTTTTAAAGTTGACATTGTTAGAAATTGCTTCTTTCAAACAAATACTGATAAATAAACTGAACTCCACTAAACAAACAGATACATACAAATAAAAATGGAAACAAACAGTTTGTAAACCTTTGTTTGCTTCCTGTCAGGAATTATTAATATACGTAGATCTTACAGAAGGGGGCCACTTTCGGTCACTTATGAAAACATAAGCTTTTTTTTTAAGACAAGTCTATGTATCCTGACAGTTTTACTTTATTATATATTAGATTGACACTTCCTGGATATTGGACACCAATTAAATTTTTTCATGTGACATTTTTAGCTCGACTTTTTTCAGAAGCTATTCTACTCGCCCCAGCTTCAGCGTTACCGGTAGTTAACCTTTTCCGGTATTGAGCTCGTATCTCTGAAACCCTATGACAGAATTCAATGAAACTTCACACCTGTATTCAGTAAAGATATATAACAAGTCATGCGTAAGTTACAAACCACCGCAAACTATTATGACACAGTTATGCCCCTTTTTATACTTAGTTTCTCGGTTAACCTTTTTCGGTAAGCTCATATCTCAGAAACCACCCGGCAGAACTTAACGAAACTTCACACCTGTATTTAACATATCACGCGCAAAGGTCATATCTCAGAAACCGCTTGGCAGAACTCAATGTAACATCTATATTCAGTATAGATAGATAACATGTCACGCACAAGTCACATAACTCTGCAACCTATTATGACAAAGTTATGCCCCTTTTTATACTTTTTCAATTTCTTGGTTACCTTTTTCGATAAGCTCATTTCTCAGAAACCGCCTGGCAGAACTCAATACAATTTCACATATGTATTCAGTATAAATAGGTAACATGCCATGTTCAAGTCACATAACTCTGCAACCTAATTTGACAAAGTTATGTCCGCTTTTTATACTTAGTTTCTTCGTTAACCTTCTTTGGTAAGCTGATGCATGTATCTCAGAAACTGCTTGGCAGAAACTTTACCCGTTTAATCCCTATAATAAAGGGAACTTGTACAAAAAAGTGTCATAACTCTTATGAATTTTACAGTATTATATTCTAAATAGACAAAGCCTCGAAAAGTCGAGATTGCTGTCATCCGACAGCTCTTGTTATAAATAAACTAAAGCTGAGAATCGTTTTCTTTACAAGCCCTGTTTTGTTTTTTAACGAGTCCGAGATTCAACTAGGTCATGATACAGTTAAGTTTGATAAATTAAAAACATAAGTGCAAACATCATTCACATCGATAACTATAACAATACAACTGATGAGGTCAATTTAATATATACACAACGTCATTTTTACACTATAACGAAGGGTAACTCTGTGTTAATTAAAAATACAGGTTGTTTGAGTTGCCTCTCTTTGGTTAAAATATATTATCACAGTATCATTTTAACTGAGTCCAGTGCTATGACGTCATTACAGTATTTTTTTTTTAAATAAATGATTATATGGCAGTATGCACGCGTATCCTCAATGCCATGTTAGAGTGTAAACACACTTTTCGGAGAAACACCTTTTATTTTTGTACCGCTTATTTACAACAGTGGTTGCTTCTTCTGTTTTCAGTTTTCAATGCAAAAGGACTGTCAATCAGTAAAATCGCGGAATTGATTTGCAGTTTTTAAATGGGAATGACAGAAACTGTGCTTGGACGGAAAGTTGGTCCTGACTAGTAGTGCATATTGAAATAAATAAATAAAAACATATTTACTCTTGAGTTTGTCTGATTTCAAAAACCAAAACACATAATTTTGCCATGGAAAGCTTAACTTAATTCGCTATACACTGATGGGTACAGTTTATAGACATACATATGAGGATTACAGTCAGACACACTGATGGGTGATGATGTGATGCTCCACGTTTTCAAGAGAATTTTGATCACAATGAACCTGTTAACAAAAAATAGTAGAGAATATAATATTTTAACTTACTGTTCCTTGCTTCAAAATTATTTCATGTGCATGTATTATATATTTGTTTCCCTTCTGTTTCCTATTTGTTCGGCCTGTGAAGCTAATTGTGGAGGTATTCAAGTCCTTAAAGGGCAACAGTTCTGGTTTAGTTTTCAATAAAGTTTCCAATTCAAGTGTTTTATTGATTCTCAAACTTCAAATACATTTATATCTATATGACAAACTTATGTTTCTACCAAAAGTAGGTCAAAATAAATGACCTTGACCTACCGTTTTCACTTGGGTTAATTTACATTAAAATATTACTTTCTTTTTTACCTCTACTGAACAAAGACCTTTAGTCCGTCGTCATCGTCCGCTGTCCGTTCTTCGTCCGTTAACTGTTTGGTATCAACACTTTAACACCTTCATTTTTCATCCGATGATCTTTACCAGACTTTACCAGATTGTTGATATTGATGAAAGCTCGGTCAAATTCGAAAACTAACCATATCGGACCAGTAAAGCCGGAGTTATTGCCCTTGAATTAACGGAAATTGCTATATTTTGTCTTGTCAACACGCTAGCGCCTCCATTTAGCATGCTATCTTTACCAACCTTTGTCAGATTATTGATATTGATGGAAGCTCGGTTAAAGCTGTACAGTCCCTATGTTAACTGGTAATAACTCATAAATATGAATGAGTCACTTGCGAAGTAGTTTCAAATCGACGGCTCCAGAATATGAATATAGTTGATAAAAAAATAGTTGCCCGGAACGGGATTTGAACCACAGTCTTGCACTTATAAGATTTGAAAGATGTACGCTGAACCTCTAGACCACTGCTATTTATTGGTATTTTGTAGCATTTTTAACACTAAATAGGCATTACGTAATAACAAGAGCGCGCACACAAACTCATCAAGCGCTGAATAACAAGTCGATATATGGTTGATTTGAGACGAAGTATTAGTTTCATATTGATAAGATACAATATTCACCAGGCAATGTTAATTTACACGTGCGACAATATGGACTGCATATTTATTGATCCATCTTTAGTTGCGTTCAAATATGTTAAGTTATTTTGCCTCATAATATATGGTAGTTAGTATACTACTTTCTCAAGTAGCGTTGTAGTTCAGTTGATAGAGCACAGGACTTGAAATCAGAAGGTCGTGTGTTCGAGCCCCGAAAGAAGCTAACTTTTTTTTTCGTTACCTGTGTATAGGTACGATGTGCAATGGTTGATGTATATACAGTAAATGATTTCATGCGCTATATTTGCTCGCTTAAATACCCGATTACGACATGAGCTGGTGAGCATGAAGTTACAAATAAAGACACGCCTACAAAGAAGAAATCGATTGATATAGGGACTCTGTAGCTTTAAGTACGAAAACCAACCAGATCGGACTAGTAACACTTGAGTTATGACCCTTGAATTATCAAAAAACTTAACAACATTTTGATGTCAGTTTATTTTTCATCAAACTTTCCACATTGTTAATATCAATGAAAGCTAGGACGAGTTTGAAAAACCAGCAAGATCAGACCAGTAACACTGGAGTTATTGCCCTTAAAGTATTAAAGAATGCTCATACGAGTTTGAAAACCAGCCAAGTCGAACCAGTAACACCATAGTTATGGCCCTTTTTCAATTTGTGGTAATGTACACTGGAAACCCCCAGCGGACGTGGGTTCAAATCTCTTTTTATTTTATTTAATTTTTTTTTAGAATTTTTTTTTTCTCATAAGAAACCTTTGTTCATTTTCCTTTGGGAGTAGGGGCCCTTGTTGGATCAGTTTTACGTAGAGTTATAGTGAAGAACTTCAAAAATCTTCTTCTCTGAAACTACAAGAGATAAAGGTTTAATACTTTTTACATATTATCAGCCAATTTTGTTCAAAGATGACTCTGGTGTCAAATTGTGCACCAACCCCATGGGTCACATACATAGACTTACATAGGAAATATAGTAAAAAACTTCAAAAATCTTCTACTTTGAAACTATAAGAGCCAAAGGTTTAATATTTTCTACTTACCATCAGCTTATTGTCCTCTACCATGTTTGTTCAAATGGTGACCCTGGGGTCAACTTTGGCCTTGCCCCACGGATCACTGTTTTACATCGACTGATACAGGGGAAAACTAAAAGAAAACTTCTCTAAAACTACAAGAGCCAACAGTTTAATATTTTGTATTTACACTCAGTTTATGGTCTTCTACCAAGTTTGTTCAAATGGTGACCCTGGTTTGATGTGTTTTTATTGACGAAAGTTTGATTTGTTATAAAAGCTAGTCAAACTTGAGACAAATACATCCATCCCCCTATATAAGACACTTTATAAATGAATTAGTTTGATACTGCCATATCTGAAAAACAATCCTTCTATCCAACCCCACCCCCACCCGTACCCACACCCACCATGGACACCATATAGCAAGTAGAGCGATACAGGCCCTCTTGGGCCTCTTGTACATAGACTTATATACTGAAAGGAAAAAGAAACGCAGGGTGGGTATTTCCGCTATATATTGTATGGTACAGGGCGACATTAGGCCTGTCCTTTTAGAAAGAAGGTTTAAACAGCACTGAACACACCAATGGTTACCCCTTTAAAGTTTCATTATCGTCAGAATGCACATTTGGCTCAAGCAGGTGAGCAAACTTAGGCTTTAAATGTTGCAATCACTAAATACAGTACTGAACTGGCTCAATTTTTCAAAGAGAAACTTCAGCATTTATGAATTTCTTGTTACAACGTGTACTGTGATTAAAACGTCTACAACATCACAGTTGTGTCCTTTCTCTAACTAACTGCACTTTTCTTTTTTTACAAAACATCTTGGAATCTCCTTGGAATATATATGGAATTAAATGTGCAGTATATGCAATATATAGCACCCTGCGTTTCTTTTTCCTTTCAGTAGGGAAAACTTTAAAAATATATATAAAACTATAAGAGCCAAAGGTTTAATATTTTGTATTTAGCATCAGCTTATTGTCCTCTATCAATTTTGTTCAAATGGTGACCCTGGGGTCAAATTTGGCCCCAACCCAGGAGTCACAGTTTTACATAGATTGATATAGGGGAAAAACTTTTAAAAAAAATCTCTGAAACTAGGGCTAAATGTTTAATATTTTGTATTTATTATCAGCTTACGTTCCTCTAAAAACTTTGTTCAAATGGTAACACTGGGGTCTAATTTGGCCCCGCCCCAGTGGGTCACAGTTTTATAAAGAGTTTTATATATAGGGAAATACTTTAATAATCTTCTTCTCTGAAACTACAAGAGTCAAAGGTTTAATATTTTTTATTTACACTCAGCTTATGGCCTCTATCAAGTTGTTTGAATGGTGACCCTGGGGTCAAATGTCACATGTTTTACATAGAGTTACATAGGGAAAAACTTTAAAACAAATCTTCTTCTCTGAAACTACAAGAGCCAGAGGTTTAATGTGTTGTATTAACCATCAGCTTATGGTCCTCTACCACGTGTGTTCAAATGGTGACCCTGGAGTCAAATTTGGCCCTATCCCCGGGGTCACATGTTTAATATAGACTTATTTATATAGGGATATCGACACACTTAAAAAATCTTCTTCTCTGAAATTACAAGAGCCAATGGTTTAATAGTTTGTATTTACACTCGGCTAATGGTCCTCTACCAAGATTGTTAAAATGATGACCCTGTGGTCAAATTTGGCCCTGCCACTGGGTTACATGTGAAAATTGATTTCTTTAAAGCCAGCAAAATTTGAGCTAAATACATCCCTCCCCCATATCTAGGTAATTGAAGACAGTTTATATAAATCTAGTTTCATATTACCATATCTGACACACAATCCGTCTATCCCACTGCCACACCACCCACCCCACCAAACCATGGACACCATAATGCCAGAAGAGCGAAGCCCTCGAGGCTCTGCTGATAGCATGTTAGGCCTGGAATCCGAGGATCCTCGAGGCTCCGCTGATAGCATGTTAGGCCTGGAATCCGAGGATCCAGTGTAGAATTCCTCGAGGCTCCGCTGATAGCATGTAAGACCTGGACTCCGAGGATTCAGAGTGGAAGCCCTCGAGGCTCCGCTGATAGCATGTCTGGCCTGAATCCGAGGATCTAAAGTGAAAGCACTCGAGGCTCCACTGATAGCATGTTAGACCTGGAATCCGAGGATCCAGAGTTTAAGCCTGATCAACACTGCTGAGTTTCTTTCATTTTTTTCTTGAATGGGCAAGACGATCTTCTTCAGCATCCATAGAATGGAGACGTGAACCAGACAGCCTTGCGTGTCAGGAGTAATGCCCGATCAATTCATCCATATTTTGTATTATACTAATTGAAACTTCCTAATTGTGACCCTGGCGTCAAATCCGGCCCTCAGGGGTCACAGTTTTACAGAGTTATAAAGGAAAATCTTAGAAAAACAATTCTTTTCTCAAACTACATGAGTTAGAGGTAAAATATCTTTCATGTACTGTAAGGTTATGGTTCTCCATCAAGTTTGTTCAGATCGATGCCATGGGGCCAAATTTGACTCAGGTCACATATTTTACATAGACTTATATTGGGAAAAACTTTTAAGTTAAAAAAGTTTCTTATCTGAAGCCACAGTTACACAATTACTGAGCATGAACAGATGGATATAACCATCCAATAGCATCAGCCCCGGGGTCCATCCCCATCTCTGGGGACATAGCTCCTGGGTCACAACTGTTGAGATCCCCACCCTATAACCACATATTTACACTTGCTGGGGCTGAACACTTTAAGGCGGGTGTGGCGATTTGGGATGGCGTGCCATCGACTGCGTGATCTGTTTCTGTTATGAAATTATAAGCTTGTTTGACAATCTTTTCATCTTGGCGATGATCATAAGATGAGCGATTAATGGCCATATTGCCCTCTTGGGCCATTTTGCCCCCGTTTTATTTCATCTTTAATGTAATCTTTTGATTTATAGATCTGAAATAACATGTACCTCATAATGTTGTGTTATTGTAATATTATCATTTATGGAAGTCACTAATTGTAATGTTATCATTTATGGAAGTCACTAATTGTAATGTCACTAATTGTAATGTTATCATTTATGGAACTCACTTATTGTAATTTTATTATTTATGGAAGTCACTAATTGTAATGTTATCACATATAGAAGTATTTATGAAAGCCACTAGTTGTTATGTTATATGGATGTCACCATTTGTAAGTTGTCATTTATAGAAGTAATTATTAAGTTACCATTATGTACATGATTGATGGCATGTGCCTTTAATCTTAGCCTATCATGATATATGTACAGTAATAGAAGGCTCCTGTTATATCCTTTTATAGGAATAGGAGGCCTTTGTTATATTCCTTTATAGGAATAGGAGGTCCCTGTTATATTCCTTTATAGGAATAGGAGGCTCCTGTTGTATCCTTTTATAGGAAATGAGGTTCCTGTTAGCTCAAGAATTTGTTTAGGAAAAAACAATTAAATAGGCATTGTTTATTACATAGGGGTTATTCCATTTAAACATTCCCAGAAGTCCAGGACGGCATTTTAAAACTGTCTTTTTTGACATTTGGTTAGAAAAATGTTAAATCTATGGGTGTGTCTCCAATTCAAAAGTACCTTCCTGGGGTCCCATGTATGTTTTAATGGAATAGCCATAGGGTAACACTGTGTAGCCTTGTAGACGAATATAATCGTGATATACTATGCAGGTAACTATGCATGCATTTTAATCATTCATGTTCGAACATTTGAGAATATAAAAAACTCAAGAAAATAAATTGAAGTGTAGAGTTCATATACCGGTAGTATATATATATTATGAATGTAGTTAATATACTTATATTTCTTGCATACCAGATAAAGATAGGTGCTGGATAATGAGTGAAAATCTGATCTTACACATAGGGGTAGATAAAAGTCATGCTCATCAGCAATGATGACGATGATGTTGATTACATAAAAATTGCATGATGTCTTTGTGTAAATAAATATACCAAACTTCGATAGTTGGCGATGTCAGCGCACAAAATGTTAATGGTTTGCAAAAAAAAAAAGAATCGACCATGGGAATCCGGTTCATATAGGGAAATTACAACCCTTGGTATAACTGTTTTAATTAAAACCTTGGCTGAGCTTCGATTCTGATAAAAATAATTTTCAAATTCCCAATCTTCACTAGTTAGCCATTGAACAATTCTTAAACGAGTAGATTTATATGTTGTATTTTTAGCTTGTTTTGTGTATCACACATATTCAATAAGTGATGAAATCCTGAAGTGTGTATAAACTATGCAAATTAGTATGTAGTGATGTTGTGTTAGTATTGTCGATTTAATGTTGTATTTGAAATGGTTAATGTTTATTTGACTGGCATTGTAGTGTAATGGTTAGACCAACAGCAAAGTGATCCAAAGCTTCTGAGATCTATTCCAGACTTTTTGCAAATCAAATTTCGAAATTTTAATATTTCTGTCTGACAATCGTTAGGATGAGATATAAAGCAGTGCGGTCCCAACATACATAAATTTCCCTATAAACACGTACACATTAACTTATCAGTCCACAGTTAAATGTGCGCACATTTTGGACTATAAACCTGCCTGGTAATGTGATGAAGTCGACTATAAACCTGCCTGATAATCTAATAGAGGGGACTATAAACCCGCCTGGTAATATAACAGAGGGGACTATAAACCTGCCTGGAAATCTAATAGAGGGGACTATAAACCTGCCTGGTAATCTAATAAAGGAGACTATAAACCTGACTGATAATCTAATAGAGGGGACTATAAACCCGCCTGGTAATATAACAGAGGGGACTATAAACCTGCCTGGAAATCTAATAGAGGGGACTATAAACCTGCCTGGTAATCTAATAGAGGGGACTATAAACCTGCCTGGTAATGTGATGGAGTGGACTATAAACCTGTCTGGTAATCTAATAGAGGGGACAATAAACCAAACAACCTGGTAATCTAATAGTGAGGACTATAAACCAGCCTAGTAATCTAATAGAGGGGCTATAAACTAGCCTGATAATCTAATAGAGGGGACTATAAACCTGCCTGGTAATCTAATAGAGGGGGCTATACACCTGCTTGGTAATCTAATAGAAGGGGTTATAAACCTGCCTGGTAATCTAATAGAGGGGATCATAAACCAGCCTAGTAATCTAATAGAGGGGGCTATAAAGTAGCCTGATAATCTAATAGAGGGGGTTATAAACCTGCCTGGTTATATAATAGAGGGGCTATAAACCTGCCAGGTAATCTAATAGAGGGGGCTATTAACCTGCCTGGTAATCTGATAGAGGGGACTATAAACCTGACTGGTAATGTGATGGAGTGGACTATAAACCTGCCTGGTAATCTAATAGAGGGGACTGTAAACCTGCCTGGTAATGTGACTGAGGAACTATAAACCTGCCTGGTAATCTAATAGAGGGGACTATAAACCTGCCTGGTAATGTGACTGAGGGACTATAAACCTGCCTGGTAATGTGACTGAGGGACTATAAACCTGCCTGCAAATGTGACTGAGGGGCTATAAACCTGCCTGGTAATCTAATAAAGAGGACTATAAACCTGCCTGGTAATGTGACTGAGGGACTATAAACCTGACTGGTAATGTGACTGAGGGGCTATAAACCTGCCTGGTAATGTGACTGAGGGGCTATAAACCTGCCTGGTAATGTGACTGAGGGGCTATAAACCTGCCTGGTAATCTAATAAAGAGGACTATAAACTGCCCTGTAATGTGACTGAGGGACTATAAACCTGCCTGGTAATGTGACTGAGGGGCTATAAACCTGCCTGGTAATCTAATAAAGAGGACTATAAACCTGCCTGGTAATGTGACTGAGGGACTATAAACCTGCCTGGTAATGTGACTGAGGGACTATAAACCTGCCTGCTAATGTGACTGAGGGACTATAAACCTGCCTGGTAATATAATAGAGAGGACTATAAACTGCCCTGTAATGTGACTGAGGGACTATAAACCTGCCTGGTAATGTGACTGAGGGGCTATAAACCTGCCTGGTAATCTAATAAAGAGGACTATAAACCTGCCTGGTAATGTGACTGAGGGACTATAAACCTGCCTGGTAATGTGACTGAGGGCCTTTAAACCTGCCTGGTAATCTAATAAAGAGGACTATAAACCTGCCTGGTAATCTAATAGAGAGGACTATAAACTGCCATGTAATGTGACTGAGGGACTATAAACCTGCCTGGTAATGTGACTGAGGGTCTATAAACATGCCTGGTAATGTGACTGAGGGTCTATAAACCTGCCTGGTAATCTAATAAAGAGGACTATAAAACTGCCTGGTAATGTGACTGAGGGACTATAAACCTGCCTGGTAATGTGACTGAGGGACTATAAACCTGCCTGCTAATGTGACTGAGGGACTATAAACCTGCCTGGTAATCTAACAGTGAGGATAAACCTGCCTGTTAATGTGACTGTGGGACTATAAACCTGCCTGGTAATGATATGAGGGACTATAAACCTGCCTGGTAATCTTATAGAGAGAACCATAAACCTGCCTGGTAATGTGACTGAGGGACTATAAGCCTGCCTAGTTATGTGACTGAGGGACTATAAACCTGCCTGGTAATGTGACTGAGGGTCTATAAACATGCCTGGTAATGTGACTGAGGGTCTATAAACCTGCCTGGTAATCTAATAAAGAGGACTATAAAACTGCCTGGTAATGTGACTGAGGGACTATAAACCTGCCTGGTAATGTGACTGAGGGACTATAAACCTGCCTGCTAATGTGACTGAGGGACTATAAACCTGCCTGGTAATCTAACAGTGAGGATAAACCTGCCTGTTAATGTGACTGTGGGACTATAAACCTGCCTGGTAATGATATGAGGGACTATAAACCTGCCTGGTAATCTTATAGAGAGAACCATAAACCTGCCTGGTAATGTGACTGAGGGACTATAAGCCTGCCTAGTTATGTGACTGAGGGACTATAAACCTGCCTGATAATATGACTGAGGGACTATAAACATGCTAGTAATGTGACTGAGGGACTATAAACCTGCCTAGTAATGTGACTGAGGGACTATAAACCTGCCTGGTAATGTGACTGAGGGGCAATAAACTTGCCTGGTAATGTGACTGAGGGGCAATAAATCCGCCTGGTAATATAATAGAGGGGACTATAAACCTGCCTGGTAATGTGACTGAGGGACTATAAACCTGCCTAGTAATCTAATAGAGAGGACTATAAACCAACCTGGTAATCTTATAGAGAGGACTATAAACCTGCCTGGTAATTTGACTGAGGGACTATAAACCTGCCTAGTAATGTGACTGAGGGACTATAAACCTGCCTGGTAATGTGACTGAGGGACTATACACCTGCCTGGTAATGTGACTGAGGGACTATAAACCTGCCTGGTAATCTAATTGAGAGGACTATAAACCAACCTAGTAATCATATAGAGAGGACTATAAACCTGCCTGGTAATGTGACTGAGGGACTATAAACCTGCCTAGTTATGTGACTGAGGGACTATAAACATGCCTGGTAATGTGACTAAGGGACTATAAACCTGCTAGTAATGTGACTGAGGGGCTATAAACCTGCCTGGTAATCTAATAAAGAGGACTATAAACCTGCCTGGTAATGTGACTGAGGGACTATAAACCTGCCTGGTAATCTAATAGAGAGGACTATAAACTGCCATTTAATGTGACTGAGGGACTATAAACCAACCTGCTAATGTGACTGAGGGACTATAAACCAACCTGGTAATGTGACTGAGGGACTATAAACCTGCCTGGTAATGTGACTGAGGGACTATAAACCTGCCTGATAATCTAATAGAGAGGACTATAAACTGCCCTTTAATGTGACTGAGGGACTATAAACCAACCTGGTAATGTTACTGAGGGACTATAAACCAACCTGGTAATGTGACTGAGGGACTATAAACCAACCTGGTAATGTGACTGAGGGACTATAACCTGCTGTTAATGTGACTGAGGGACTATAAACCTGCCTGTTAATTTGACTGAGGGACTATAAACCTGCCTGGTAATGTGACTGAGGGACTATAAACCTGCCTGGTAATCTAATAAAGAGGACTATAAACTGCCCTTTAATGTGACTGAGGGACTATAAACCAACCTGGTAATGTGACTGAGGGACTATAAACCAACCTGCTAATGTGACTGAGGGACTATAAACCAACCTGGTAATGTGACTGAGGGACTATAATTCTGCCTGGTAATGTGACTGAGGGACTATAAACCTGCCTGTTAATGTGACTGAGGGACTATAAACCTGCCTGGTAATGTGACTGAGGGACTATAAACCTGCTGTTAATGTGACTGAGGGACTATAAACCTGCCTGGTAATGTGACTGAGGGACTATAAACCTGCCTGGTAATGTGACTGAGGGACTATAAACCTGCCTGGTAATGTTACTGAGGGACTATAAACCTGCCTGGTAATGAGACTGAGGGACTATAAACCTGCCTGGTAATGTGACTGAGGTACCATAAACCTGCCTGGTAATGTGACTGAGGGACTATAAACCTGCCTGGTAATGTGACTGAGGTACTATAAACCTGCCTGGTAATGTGACTGAGGGACTATAAACCTGCCTGGTATTTTCAACCTTTACGGAGATGATACAGACTTAATGTTGAGTATTAGTGTTAACCATCAAATTTGCATGTAAATACCAATCTCGGCAAGTGTTAATTGAAAAACTATTTTGAAACTTGCCCTCCTGTAAAAAGTTATGCCGACGTTTTAGCCTTTGTTTACATATACATGTACAGTCTTGATCATCTTCTACGTCGCTATATTACAATACAAATGCCAATTGTTGAGGTAAAAGGACAGCTATGCTAAGGTTTGACCTGATATCTCTTATAGTTTTCGCGTAATCAATGTGGTTGGGGAAAACAAATATAAAGCAAAATAAAACAGATCATATCAACCAACATCCGTTAATATACGTTGCTATCATAACTATAAAGCATTTGAATGTGAACACGGCCTCTATTAAAATACCACCTGCTCTTAGACTATGCACCATTTAAGTTCCCAAGTGTATTGTTGTTGTTTATTGAAAATGCACCTGTATTCAGAGAACAACTTTGCTTGTCCCATTAGTGGTCTCTTAATAAATATTTGACTAAAATTTATTTCATCTTCCCAACTTCTTCATTGAATCATTATCATTGCATTAATATATTCTTGTATATCCTGCCATTCATGTATCATCCTTCAATCGTATTATCAATTTCAAACATTAATTTATTTGATTATTTTCATATCATTCTTATATATTATTGTTTTCCTATTTGCACAAGTTTATGTTCCTTCCTTTTACACGTTTCTCATGATTAAAAGCATTGACATATCATAAGCAATGCTAATTCAATCAAATAACAGGATGAATTATAGTTATCTGAAGTTAAGACCTTTGTGAATGCCCCTCATTGTGAAGTTGGTCAATCAAACCTGACTAAGGACATGACCTGGAAAATAAAAATTAAGGTAAAAAGGTTTTAGGCCAGGCCAGGCCAATGAGGCCAGGCTAGTTAGGCCAAGCCATGTTTCAGTGTATGCCAATCCCAAGCGGTTTGCCAGTTTGAGAACATCTATAACATTTCCCTTCCTCTACTGTGCTATCTCGCCTAGTGCGCAAGATAGCACAGTAGCCAAATGTTATGAACTACACGATAGACCTCACGATATTACGTCACGAATTGACGTCATGATATTACTCCGCGCTGTCGCAAAGGAGTGACAGAAGAAAGAATACTTGTGTCAAAAGACGATTGGAAAGAAATTCATCACAGAATATATATTATATAGTTTAATTAACATTTTTGTCGTGATACGGAAAATAATTCACTCGTGAGAAATATTCTTGCGATATAGAAACTTGTGCGAAAACGCACTCGTTTCTATATCGCAAGAATCTTTCTCACTCGGGAATTATTTCCCGTATCACTTCAACAATGTTAATTAAACTCTATTTATTGTGTGCTGCATTGTAATGCATGGCTTTTGTTTGAATGTATTATTGTTATCATGTTTTAAAGTTGACATTGTTAGAAATTGCTTCTTTCAAACAAATACTGATAAATAAACTGAACTCCACTAAACAAACAGATACATACAAATAAAAATGGAAACACATATTTTGTAAACCTTTGTTTGCTTCCTGTCAGGAATTATTAATATACGTAGATCTTACAGAAGGGGGCCACTTTCGGTCACTTATGAAAACATAAGCTATTTTTTTAAGACAAGTCTATGTATCCTGACAGTTTTACTCTATTATCTATTAGATTGACACTTCCTGGATATTGGACACCAATTAAATTTTTTCATGTGACATTTTTAGCTCGACTTTTTTCAGAAGCTATTCTACTCGCCCCAGCTTCAGCGTTACCGGTAGTTAACCTTTTCCGGTATTGAGCTCGTATCTCTGAAACCCTATGACAGAATTCAATGAAACTTCACACCTGTATTCAGTAAAGATAGATAACAAGTCATGCGTAAGTTACAAACCACTGCAAACTATTATGACACAGTTATGCCCCTTTTTATACTTAGTTTCTTGGTTATTCTTTTTCGGTAAGCTCATATCTCAGAAACCACCTGGCAGAACTTAACGAAACTTCACACCTGTATTTAACATATCACGCGCAAAGGTCATATCTCAGAAACCGCTTGGCAGAACTCAATGTAACATCTATATTCAGTATAGATATATAACATGTCACGCACAAGTCACATAACTCTGCAACCTATTATGACAAAGCTATGTTCGACAACGTCATTTTTACACTATAACGAAGGGTAACTTTGTGTTAATTAAAAATACAGGTTGCTTGAGTTGCCTCTCTTTGGTTAAAATATATTATCACAGTATAATTTTAACTGGGTCCAGTGCTATGACGTCATTACAGTATATATTTTTTTAAATAAATGATTATATGGCAGTATGCACGCGTATCCTCAATGCCATGTAAGGAAGTAAACACATTTTTCGGAGGAACACCTTTTATTTTTGTACCGCTTATTTACAACAGTGGTTGCTTCTTCTGTTTTCAGTTTTCAATGCAAAAGGACTGTCAATCAGTAAAATCGCGGAATTGATTGCGGTTTTTAAATGAGAATGACAGAAACTGTGCTTGGACGGAAAGTGGGTCCTGACTAGTAGTGCATAATTATTGAAATAAATAAATAAAAACATATTTACTCTCTCTGTAAACCATACCACATCATTTAGCCATGGAAAGTTTAACTTAATTCGCTATACACTGATGGGTATAGTTTATAGACATACATATGAGGATTACAGTCAGACACACGGATGGGTGATGAAGTGATGCTTCACGTTTTCAAGGGAATTTTTCGTCCGTTAACTGTTTGGTATCAACACTTTAACACCTTCTTTTTTCATCCGATGATCTTTACCAGACTTTACCAGATTGTTGATATTGATGAAAGCTCGGTCAAGTTCGAAAACCAACCATATCGGACCAGTAAAGCCGGAGTTATTGCCCTTGAATTAACGGAAATTGCTGTATTTTGTCTTGTCAACACGCTAGCTCCTCTATTTAGCATGCTATCTTTACCAACCTTTGTCAGATTATTGATATTGATGGAAGCTCGGTTAAATACGAAAACCAACCAGATCGGACTAGTAACACTTGAGTTATGACCCTTGAATTATCAAAAACCTTAACAACATTTTGAAGTCAGTTTATTTTTCATCAAACATTCCAGATTGTTAATATCAATGAAAGCTAGGACGAGTTTGAAAAACCAGCAAGATCAGACCAGTAACACTGGAGTTATTGCCCTTAAAGTATTAAAGAATGCTCATACGAGTTTGAAAACCAGCCAAGTCGAACCAGTAACACCGGAGTTATGGCCCTTTTTCAATTTGTGGTAATGTACACTGGAAACCTCCAGGGGACGTGGGTTCAAATCTCTTTTTATTTTATTTTTTATTTATTTTTTTTTTAGAATTTTTTTTTTCTCATAAGAAACCTTTGTTCATTTTCCTTTGTGAGTAGGGGCCCTTGTTGGATCAGTTTTACGTAGAGATATAGGGAAGAACTTCAAAAATCTTCTTCTCTGAAACTACAAGAGATAAAGGTTTAATACGTTTTACATATTATCAGCCAATTTTGTTCAAAGATGACCCTGGTGTCAAATTGTGCACCAACCCCATGGATCACATACATAGATTTACATAGGAAATATAGTAAAAAACTTCAAAAATCTTCTTCTTTGAAACTATAAGAGCCAAAGGTTTAATATTTTCTACTTACCGTCAGCTTATTGTCCTCTACCATGTTTATTCAAATGGTGACCCTGGGGTCAACTTTGGCCTTGCCCCACGGATCACTGTTTTACATCGACTGATACAGGGGAAAACTAAAAGAAAACTTCTCTAAAACTACATGAGCGAACAGTTTAATATTTTGTATTTACACTCAGTTTATGGTCTTCTACCAAGTTTGTTCAAATGGTGACCCTGGGGTCACATGTCAAACTTGGTTTGATGTGTTTTTATTGACGAAAGTTTGATTTGATATAAAAGCTAGTCAAACTTGAGACAAATACATCCATCCCCCTATATAAGACACTTTATAAATAAATTAGTTTGATACTGCCATATCTGAAAAACAATCCTTCTATCCACCCCCACCCCCACCCGTACCCACACCCACCATGGACACCATATAGCAAGTAGAGCGATACAGGCCCTCTTGGGCCTCTTGTACATAGACTTATATACTGAAAGGAAAAAGAAAAGCAGGGTGCGTATTTCCGCTATATATTGTATGGTACAGGGCGATATTAGGCCTGTCCTTTTAGAAAGAAGGTTTAAACAGCACTGAACACACCAATGGTTACCCCTTTAAAGTTTCATTATCGTCAGAATGCACATTTGGCTCAAGCAGGTGAGCAAACTTAGGCTTTAAATGTTGCAATCACTTAACATTAAATACAGTACTGAACTGGCTCAATTTTTCAAAGAGAAACTTCAGCATTTATGAATTTCTTGTTACAACGTGTACTGTGACAACGTGTACTGTGATTAAAACGTCTACAACATCACAGTTGTGTCCTTTCTCTAACTAACTGCACTTTTCTTTTTTTACAAAACATCTTGGGATTTCCTTGGAATATATATGGAATTAAGTGTGCAGTATATGCAATATAAAGCGGAAATACGCACCCTGCGTTTCTTTTTCCTTTCAGTAGGGAAACCTTTAAAAACTATATATAAAACTATAACAGCCAAAGGTTTAATATTTTGTATTTAGCATCAGCTTATTGTCCTCTACCAATTTTGTTCAAATGGTGACCCTGGGGTCAAATTTGGCTCCAACCCAGGAGTCACAGTTTTACATAGATTGATATAGGGGAAAAACTCTCTGAAACTAGGGCTAAATGTTTAATATTTTGTATTTCTTATCAGCTTATGTTCCTCTAAAAACATTGTTCAAATGGTAACACTGGGGTCTAATTTGGCCCCGCCCCAGTGGGTCACAGTTTTATAAAGAGTTTTATATATAGGGAAAAACTTTAATAATCTTCTTCTCTGAAACTACAAGAGTCAAAGGTTTAATATTTTTTATTTACACTCAGCTTATGGCCTCTATCAAGTTGTTTGAATGGTGACCCTGGGGTCAAATGTCACATGTTTTACATAGAGTTACATAGGGAAAAAATTTAAAACAAATCTTCTTCTCTGAAACTACAAGAGCCAGAGGTTTAATGTGTTGTATTTACCATCAGCTTATGGTCCTCTACCACGTTTGTTCAAATGGTGACCCTGGAGTCAAATTTGGCCCTATCCCCGGGGTCACATGTTTTATATAGACTTATTTATATAGGGATATCGACACACTTAAAAAATCTTCTTCTCTGAAATTACAAGAGCCAATGGTTTAATATTTTGTATTTACACTCGGCTTATGGTCCTCTACCAAGTTTGTTCAAATGATGACCCTGTGGTCAAATTTGGCCCTGCCCCTGGGTCACATGTGAAAATTGATTTCTTTAAAGCCAGCAAAATTTGAGCTAAATACATCCCTCGCCCATATCTAGGTAATTGAAGACAGTTTATATAAAACTAGTTTCATATTACCATATCTGACACACAATCCGTCTATCCCACACCCACACCACCCACCCCACCAAACCATGGACACCATAATGCCAGTAGAGCGAAGCCCTCGAGGCTCTGCTGATAGCATGTTAGGCCTGGAATCCGAAGCCTGGAATCCGAGGATCCAGAGTGGAAGCCCTCGAGGCTCCGCTGATAGCATGTTAGGCCTGGAATCCGAGGATCCAGAGTGGAAGTCCTCGAGGCTCCGCTGATAGCATGTAAGACCTGGAATCCGAGGATTCAGAGTGGAAGCCCTCGAGACTCCGCTGATAGCATGTTAGGCCTGGACTCCGAGGATCCAGAGTGGAAGCCCTCGAGGCTCCGCTGATAGCATGTCTGGCCTGAATCCGAGGATCTAAAGTGAAAGCACTCGAGGCTCCACTGATAGCATGTTAGACCTGGAATCCAAGGATCCAGAGTTTAAGCCTGATCAACACTGCTGAGTTTCTTTCATTTTTTCTTGAATGGGAAAGACGATCTTCTTCAGCATCCATAGAATGGAGACGTACACCAGACAGCCTTGCGTGTCAGGAGTACTGCCCGATCAATTCATCCATATTTTGTATTATATTAATTGAAACTTCTAACTTTTTCTAAATTTCAAATTCTGTCAATTTACGTTAACATTGGTCATTTTAATGAAAAAACGTGTTAACGGCATGCAACAAGCTAGAAAATAGGTCATTCAATAAATCAAACACAAAATGCCACATTTTGTTACAAGAAAATGAATAATTAAAAGTATATTTGAAATCTAATATGAGAGTGTTATTAGTTCCATTTAGTATATTATGTCTAAAATATTTTTAATTAAGATAATTGCATTAATCAGAGTGATTATTCAACATATTTAAGTAGAATTGTTTACGTAGATATAGCTAGACATATTCATCCATTATTGAAAATTGATATATATTGTTCTAGTCAGTTAAGTCAGGAGGCGATCTTATGATCTTAATTGTGTAAAACAAACATGTGGCTTTATTTGTATAATTGTTTTCAAGGTTTGTTGATCATACAGTATTTTTTTCATATCATCATCTTAAGGCTTCTGAGGTAGAGCCTCTGCCCTGGTTGCAGTTTTGACCCCTCGGGTGAGATTTCCCTATCTCACATTGATACTCGGGATGGATTACTGTATTATTTCTCCCAAGTTTATACACTGATAAATCAAATTACTCTTCGTCAAGTTTTTAGTTCAGCTCAACTATTGGGATCATACACTCTTTGTCCGCCTTTCAATTTTTGCTTAAATAACTTCTCAGAAACAATTTGGTCAGTTTTGACCAAACTTCACATGGATGATCCTTAGGTCAATGGTTTTCAAGTTTGTTAAAATTAGGTCAGCGCCACATCAAAGTGGGGGGTTGGGGGGAGGGGCGGGGGGTGTGTGGCGGCGTTGCCATAAAAGTTTGAAACTGTAAAAAATCTTCTTCTCAAAAACCACTCAAGAACAGATTCCTGGGGTGAATTAGGTCAGCGCCACATCCAAGTGGGGGTGGGTGGGAGAGGGGGATGGGAGAGGGGTGGGGGGGGTGGGGTGGGTGGCGCCGTTGCTATAAAAGTTTGAAACAGTAAAACATCTTCTTCTCAAAAAACACTCAAGAACAGATTCCTGGGGTGAAAGTTAGATTTACTACATGTAACATTATCCTTTCAGGCCAAAGGTTTTGAATGTTTTGCATAATAAAGTTATATAGGTAAAAGGTTGAAAAAAATTCTTTTCTAAAACAACATGGCACAGAGCTCTCATAAATTACATGTAGCTTCAACTTATAGACCTATACCAAGTTTGTTCAAATGGTGACACTGGGGTCAAATCTGGTCACGCCCTGTGGGGTTCACAGTTGTACATAGAGTTATATAGGTAAATCTTTAAAAAAATCATCTTCTCTGCAAGCGCTAGTGGGCTAGTATTTCGCATGTAGCATAAGCCTATGGTCCTCTACCAAATATGTTCAAATGGTGATACCAGGGTCAAGTGTGAATTTGCCCCAAGGGTCAAAAGTTTTACAAAGACTATAATTAAAGAGTAAAACTTAAAATCTTCTGTGAAACAACAAGGAAAGAAGCTGTCATATTGCATGTAGCATAAACTTAGGGCCATCTACCAAGTTTGTGAAAATTGTGACCCTGGCGTCAAATCCGGCCCTCAGGGGTCACAGTTTTACAGAGTTATAAAGGAAAATCTTAGAAAAACAATTCTTTTCTCAAACTACATGAGTTAGAGGTATAATATCTTGCATGTACTGTAAGGTTATGGTTCTCAATCAAGTTTGTTCAGATCGAGACCATGGGGCCAAATTTGACTCAGGTCACATATTTTACATAGACTTATATTGGGAAAAACCTTTAAGTTAAAAAAGTTTCTTATCTGAAGCCACAGTTACACAATTACTGAGCATGAACAGATGGATATAACCATCCAATAGCATCAGCCCCGGGGTCCATCCCCATCTCTGGGGACATAGCTCCTGGGTCACAACTTGGAAACTGTTGAGATCCCCACCCTATAACCACATATTTACACTTGCTGGGGCTGAACACTTTAAGGCGGGTGTGGCGATTTGGGATGGCGTGCCATCGCCTGCGTGATCTGTTTCTGTTATGAAATTATAAGCTTGTTTGACAATCTTTTCATCTTGGCGATGATCATAAGATGAGCGATTAATGGCCATATTGCCCTCTTGGGCCATTTTTCCCCCGTTTTATTTCATCTTTAATGTAATCTTTTGATTTATAGATCTGAAATAACATGTACCTCATAATGTTGTGTTATTGTAATATTATCATTTATGGAAGTCACTAATTGTAATGTTATCATTTATCGAAGTCACTAATTGTAATGTCACTAATTGTAATGTTATCATTTATGGAACTCACTAATTGTAATGTTATCATGTATGGAAGTCACCAATTTTAATGTTATTATTTATGGAAGTCACTAATTGTAATGTTATCATTTATGGAACTCACTAATTGTAATGTTATCATTTATGGAAGTCACTAATTGTAATGTTATCACATATAGAAGTATTTATGAAAGCCACTAGTTGTTATGTTATATGGATGTCACCATTTGTAAGTTGTCATTTATAGAAGTAATTATTAAGTTACCATTATGTACATGATAGATGGCATGTGCTTTTAATCTTAGCCTATCATGATATATGTACAGTAATAGAAGAATCCTGTTATATCCTTTTATAGGAATAGGAGGCCTTTGTTATATTCCTTTATAGGAATAGGAGGTCCCTGTTATATTCCTTTATAGGAATAGGAGGCTCCTGTTGTATCCTTTTATAGGAAATGAGGTTCCTGTTAGCTCAAGAATTTGTTTAGGAAAAAAACAATTAAATAGGCATTGTTTATTACATAGGGGTTATTCCATTTAAACATTCCCAGAAGTCCAGGACGGCATTTTAAAACTGTCTTTTTTGAAATTTGGTTAGAAATTTTTTAAATCTATGGGTGTGTCTCCAATTCAAAAGTACCTTCCTGGGGTCCCATGTATGTTTTAATGGAATAGCCATAGGGTAACACTGTGTAGCCTTGTAGACGAATATAATCATGATATACTATGCAGGTAACTATGCATGCATTTTAATCATTCATGTTCGAACATTTTAGAATATAAAAAACTCAAGAAAATAAATTGAAGTGTAGAGTTCATATACCGGTAGTATATATATATTATGAATGTAGTTAATATACTTATATTTCTTGCATACCAGATAAAGATAGGTGCTGGATAATGAGTGAAAATCTGATCTTACACATAGGGGTAGATAAAAGTCATGCTCATCAGCAATGATGACGATGATGTTGATTACATCAAAATTGCATGATGTCTTTGTGTAAATAAATATACGAAACTTCGATAGTTGGCGATGTCAGCGCACAAAATGTTAATGGTTTGCAAAAAAAAAAGAATCGACCATGGGAATCCGGTTCATATAGGGAAATTACAACCCTTGGTATAACTGTTTTAATTAAAACCTTGGCTGAGCTTCGATTCTGATAAAAATAATTTTCAAATTCCCAATCTTCACTTGTTAGCCATTGAACAATTCTTAAACGAGTAGATTTATATGTTGTATTTTTAGCTTGTTTTGTGTATCACACATATTCAATAAGTGATGAAATCCTGAAGTGTGTAGAAACTATGCAAATTAGTGAGTAGTGATGTTGTGTTAGTATTGTCGATTTAATGTTGTATTTGAAATGGTTAATGTTTATTTGACTGGCATTGTAGTGTAATGGTTAGACCAACAGCAAAGTGATCCAAAGCTTCTGAGATCTATTCCAGACTTTTTGCAAATCAAATTTCAAAATTTTAATATTTCTGTCTGACAATCGTTAGGATGAGATATAAAGCAGTGCGGTCCCAACATACATAAATTTCCCTATAAACACGTACACATTAACTTATCAGTCCACAGTTAAATGTGCGCACATTTTGGACTATAAAGCTGCCTGGTAATGTGATGAAGTCGACTATAAACCTGCCTGATAATCTAATAGAGGGGACTATAAACCCGCCTGGTAATATAACAGAGGGGACTATAAACCTGCCTGGAAATCTAATAGAGGGGACTATAAACCCGTCTGATAATCTAATAAAGGAGACTATAAATCTGCCTGATAATCTAATAGAGGGGACTTAAAACCTGCCTGGTAATGTGATGGAGTGGACTATAAACCTGTCTGGTAATCTAATATAGGGGACAATAAACCAAACAACCTGGTAATCTAATAGTGAGGACTATAAACCAGCCTAGTAATCTAATAGAGGGGCTATAAACTAGCCTGATAATCTAATAGAGAGGAATATAAACCTGCCTGGTAATCTAATAGAGGGGGCTATACACCTGCCTGGTAATCTAATAGAGGGGGTTATAAACCTGCCTGGTAATCTAATAGAGGGGATCATAAACCAGCCTAGTAATCTAATAGAGGGGGCTATAAAGTAGCCTGATAATCTAATAGAGGGGGTTATAAACCTGCCTGGTTATATAACAGAGGGGGCTATAAACCTGCCAGGTAATCTAATAGAGGGGGCTATTAACCTGCCTGGTAATCTGATAGAGGGGACTATAAACCTGACTGGTAATGTGATGGAGTGGACTATAAACCTGCCTGGTAATCTAATAGAGGGGACTGTAAACCTGCCTGGTAATGTGACTGAGGAACTATAAACCTGCCTGGTAATCTAATAGAGGGGACTATAAACCTGCCTGGTAATGTGACTGAGGGACTATAAACCTGCCTGGTAATGTGACTGAGGGACTATAAACCAGCCTGCTAATGTGACTGAGGGGCTATAAACCTGCCTGGTAATCTAATAAAGAGGACTATAAACCTGCCTGGTAGTGTGACTGAGGGACTATAAACCTGCCTGGTAATGTGACTGAGGGGCTATAAACCTGCCTGGTAATGTGACTGAGGGGCTATAAACCTGCTTGGTAATGTGACTGAGGGGCTATAAACCTGCCTGGTAATCTAATAAAGAGGACTATAAACTGCCCTGTAATGTGACTGAGGGACTATAAACCTGCCTGGTAATGTGACTGAGGGGCTATAAACCTGCCTGGTAATCTAATAAAGAGGACTATAAACCTGCCTGGTAATGTGACTGAGGGA
This sequence comes from Cyrtodaria siliqua, assembly GCA_037043455.1. Lineage (NCBI taxonomy): Eukaryota > Metazoa > Mollusca > Bivalvia > Adapedonta > Hiatellidae > Cyrtodaria > Cyrtodaria siliqua. The sequence continues at coordinate 124,339 of JAWPHD010003791.1, forward strand.
CTATAAACCTGCCTGGTAATGTGACTGAGGGACTATAAACCTGCCTGCTAATGTGACTGAGGGACTATAAACCTGCCTGGTAATCTAATAGAGAGGACTATAAACTGCCCTGTAATGTGACTGAGGGACTATAAACCTTCCTGGTAATGTGACTGAGGGGCTATAAACCTGCCTGGTAATCTAATAAAGAGGACTATAAACCTGATTGGTAATGTGACTGAGGGACTATAAACCTGCCTGATAATGTGACTGAGGGGCTATAAACCTGCCTGGTAATCTAATAGAGAGGACTATAAACTGCACTGTAATGTGACTGAGGGACTATAAACCTGCCTGGTAATGTGACTGAGGGACTATAATCCTGCCTGGTAATGTGACTGAGGGTCTATAAACCTGCCTGGTAATCTAATAAAGAGGACTATAAACCTGCCTGGTAATGTGACTGAGGGACTATAAACCTGCCTGGTAATGTGACTGAGGGACTATAAACCTGCCTGCCAATGTGACTGAGGGACTATAAACCTGCCTGGTAATCTAACAGTGAGGATAAACCTGCCTGTTAATGTGACTGAGGGACTATAAACCTGCCTGGTAATGATATGAGGGACTATAAACCTGCCTGGTAATCTTATAGAGAGAACCATAAACCTGCCTGGTAATGTGACTGAGGGACTATAAACCTGCCTAGTTATGTGACTGAGGGACTATAAACCTGCCTGGTAATATGACTGAGGGACTATAAACCTGCTAGTAATGTGACTGAGGGACTATAAACCTGCCTAGTAATGTGACTGAGGGACTATAAACCTGCCTGGTAATGTGACTGAGGGGCAATAAACTTGCCTGGTAATGTGACTGAGGAATTATAAATCCGCCTGGTAATATAATAGAGGGGACTATAAACCTGCCTGGTAATGTGACTGAGGGACTAGAAACCTGCCTGGTAATCTAATAGAGATGACTATAAACCAACCTGGTAATCTTATAGAGAGGACTATAAACCTGCCTGGTAATTTGACTGAGGGACTATAAACCTGCCTAGTAATGTAACTGAGGGACTATAAACCTGCCTAGTAATGTGACTGAGGGACTATAAACCTGCTAGTAATGTGACTGAGGGACTATAAACCTGCCTGGTAATGTGACTGAGGGACTATACACCTGCCTAGTAATGTGACTGAGGGACTATAAACCTGCCTGGTAATCTAATAGAGAGGACTATAAACCAGCCTGGTAATCTTATAGAGAGGACTATAAACCTGCCTGGTAATGTGACTGAGGGGCTATAAACCTGCCTGGTAATCTAATAAAGAGGACTATAAGCCTGCCTGGTAATGTGACTGAGGGGCTATAAACCTGCCTGGTAATCTAATAAAGAGGACTATAAACCTGCCTGGTAATGTAACTGAGGGACTATAAACCTGCCTGGTAATCTAATAGAGAGGACTATAAACTGCCCTTTAATGTGACTGAGGAACTATAAACCAACCTGGTAATGTGACTGAGGGACTATAAACCAACCTGGTAATGTGACTGAGGGACTATAAACCTGCCTGGTAATGTGACTGAGGGACTATAAACCTGCCTGGTAATCTAATAGAGAGGACTATAAACTGCCCTTTAATGTGACTGAGGGACTATAAACCAACCTGGTAATGTTACTGAGGGACTATAAACCAACCTGGTAATGTGACTGAGGGACTATAAACCAACCTGGTAATGTGACTGGGGGACTATAAACCTGCTGTTAATGTGACTGAGGGACTATAAACCTGCCTGGTAATGTGACTGAGGGACTATAAACCTGCCTGGTAATGTTACTGAGGGACTATAAACCTGCCTGGTAATCTAATAAAGAGGACTATAAACTGCCCTTTAATGTGACTGAGGGACTATAAACCAACCTGGTAATGTGTCTGAGGGACTATAAACCAACATAGTAATGTGACTGAGGGACTATAAACCAACCTGGTAATGTGACTGAGGGACTATAAACCTGCCTGGTAATGTGACTGAGGGACTATAAACCTGCCTGTTAATGTGAGTGAGGGACTATAAACCTGCCTGGTAATGTGACTGAGGGACTATAAACCTGCTGTTAATGTGACTGAGGGACTATAAACCTGCCTGGTAATGTGACTGAGGGACTATAAACCTGCCTGGTAATGTGACTGAGGGACTATAAACCTGCCTGGTAATGTTACTGAGGGACTATAAACCTGCCTGGTAATGTGACTGAGGGACTATAAACCTGCCTGGTAATGTGACTGAGGTACTATAAACCTGCCTGGTAATGTGACTGAGGGACTATAAACCTGCCTGGTATTTTCAACCTTTACGGAGATGATACAGACTTAATGTTGAGTATTAGTGATAACCATCAAATTTGCATGTAAATACCAATCTCGGCAAGTGTTAATTGAAAAACTATTATGAAACTTGCCCTCCTGTAAAAAGTTATGCCGACGTTTTAGCCTTTGTTTACATATACATGTACAGTCTTGATCATCTTCTTGACCGTTTGTACAGGAAAAACAATTGAAACCGGAAACACACGTCCGTAATTATTGTTTTTTTATTATAATATTTTGACCATCCACATTTAGTTCGTCGATATAATGAAGAAGTTTTAACCTTTGTTTATTTATTAATTTATTGTCTTTCTGCCGTTCTGTATATCTTCGATAGCAGGTGCGTCTGTATCAGCCAATTAGAAACGATACCATAATCTCGGTAAAAAGTCAAACTGTTTTTAGAAGAACTGTTCTAGACTTTTGTTTTGAAAACAAGCAAGCGTCGCAGATGATCTAGAGTACATGTGCTATAATATATAACTCATTTGACCCTGCATGCTAACTGCAGCGTTCATGGGCTACAACACAGTTTATACCTGAATATGGGAACTATATTTGCGAAGTTTTATTTCTCTCCTATATTGATGCATACTTCCCTATTTAAGGTTAAAAGGCTTCGAATACTTCATCAGCTGTTTTCTGTTTCATTTTGATAAACATATTCTGATTCTAAAAATGCTTTTATATTATTTAAAACTGTTGTTATTTTATGTTGTTATGTATTGAACGTTTACGAACCTATGTTATATAATTTTAGAACACTGATGTTTTGTTTGATATTTGTATATATGTATAATTTAAATGAAATTGTTTTTAATATGTAAATGTAAATATGATTTATATGATGTCATCATTTATTTATTTATCATCCATATATTATAATATTGGGATTGGTGCAAGACTTTTCTGGTGCAGGATTATTTTGAGTGTAAATATTGTTTGTGTTAGGTAGTCGAGGCATGCACAAGTTCATTTTTGTTATTTTGATAATTCACCAGGTTAAGGCCTTCTTTTACGGAAGATTTTTTAAAGACTTTGCTTTGTAACTCTTTGTGAAAATGTGACGCTTGGTCCCGGGCCAGTGTTGTCTCCAGTGTCATGTTTGGTATAACTTCGGTGAAATACCATGAGATGAATCAACATGCATCGTATCAGAACCCTATGCATTGTACCTTCAGAGAAAACGATTTTTTTTAAAATTTACTACGTAACGCTGTGTAAAATGTGACCCTTGCCGGTTTGGGCCACCTTTGATATCAGGGTCATTGTTTGTACAAATCTGGTGAAGTACCATGAGATGAATCTACAGAGAAGGAAATGAGTGTTTCCTAAGTAACACTATTTAAAAATGTGACCCAAGGAGGTTGGGTCAATTTTTGACATCAAGGGTTATTATTTTTACTCCTTTGCAGGCCTGTCAAATATCCGGATTTAAGTGTACAACCTCGGGATTTTCCATCAAAACAAAATGTTCATGATTTAACAGCTATACTTTCACAGTTTATCAGCAACAGTATTTCCCGAATTGATCCTGTTTCGCTCCATAGAAGAATATATACACATTTCAAATTAGTGAGGTAAGGCGCTGACTGAATATACAATTAACACATAAGGCCATAATTAGTTCCTTCAGTGGCATTACGACATATGTAATGCAGCAATATCTGTGATTTCTTTAATTGGTCAACCTAACTGAAATAGCAAGTGTGAGGAACTAGAGACTCCTTGTGTGTGGTACCACTATAACAGCTGCTGCTGTGTACGATGATTATAATTTGTAAACGAGTTGACTTTGTATCTGCATTTAGCAGGCATCTGTGTAGAAAAGTAAGTGAACTTTCATAAAAAAAAACAGTTGTGGTAAGAAAGAAGACCAATATCCGATCTCAGCGAAGAGACAGACCAGAAAAGAAGTCAAAGTACCAGATTCTACTGAGGCTGATGTACACACACATCAGGAAGAGGACGAAGACTCAGAAGAAGAATCTGTATATACATAGTGCAATCAGCAGACAGAACAACATAGGCTGACCTTGAACACAATGTCGTTCAGGACGAAGAAGATGAAAACAACGATGAACCTGTTTTCAATGAAAATAACGTTTCGCATCACGAGGATGACGGTTCGATTGGTGACGAAACGGGAGAAGTGTCAACCGCAGCTGATGAGGACGCTCACACCTCCAATGGAGCAGGTGAAGTGACGGTGGAACATCGGAGGACACTGAGTATTCAGCTACAGCTGATGATGAGGACAATGGCCAGAGGAACACTCTAGCTAGAGATGGTGACGGTAAACCGGAAGAGATGACCAAACATGAAAAACCAGAAACGCCAAAACCAGTGCCAAGACAACCAAGAGGAAGGAAAATATTAGGTTGGATGACTTCTGGTGAATTTGTCATGTCTGCCACAGCTACAGCAGCAAGTGAGCAACCCGACTGAATCCAGAGATTTAATTTCCTACGCTCCTTTGCGAGCACCATGCCTCCTTCAATGCAACAAGATATCATCAAGACAATTCTGGAAATTGTTGCACAGAAGTGAATGTTGTGGAAGACATTATTATAAAGCAGGGGAGTATGTGGTAGAGTGTGTTTTACTGTTTTAATATGTATTGTCATTAAGGAACTATTAATTGCATGTGTTGAATTTATGCCAACCTTAACATTATTAGGCTAACACCCTTTACTAGTACTGGTCAAAGCTGAATAGGTTTAAATAGTACTAGTCATAGCTGAATAGGTTTTAATAGTACCGGTCATAGCTGAATAGGTTTTAATAGTACTGGTCATAGCTGAATAGGTTGTAATAGTACTGGTCATAGCTGAATAGGTTTTAATAGTACTGGTCATAGCTGAATAGGTTTTAATAGTACTAGCCATAGCTGAATAGGTTTTAATAGTACTGGTCATAGCTGAATAGGTTTTAATAGTACTGGTCATAGCTGATTAGGTTTTAATAGTACTGGGCATAGCTGATTAGGTTTTAATAGTATTGGTCATAGCTGAATAAGTTTTTCATAGCTAATAAGTTTTCCCCAGCTGACATTGAACAAAGCCACAGTTCAGATACTGAAGCAGCTTTCCTCGATCTTCATCTCTCAATTTCTGAGTTCATACATACTAAAATCTATGATAATGGAGATGACTTCAACTTTAACATCGTTATCTATCCCAATATAGCGTCTAGATGGGGATATACCTCGTGCTAAATCATACAGGGTTTATATCTTAAAGCTCATTCGTTTTGCTAGAGCTTGTAATAATGTTATATATTTCAATGATGGAATCAAGTTATTACAAGGAAACTTCTTCAGCAGGGTTTTCGTTATCCCAAACTACGTAGATCTTTCTCAAAATCCTACCGCCGCAACGAAAACCTACTGGAGAAGTACAACACCAACCTTAAAACACTTCTGCGACTGGGAATATCACAACCCTTACTTTATGGAGTCAGTCACTATGCTTCACTTTTCCCTTGTGCGATGACTGGACAACCTTTTGAGACTCTATGATTGCACCTACTGAAAACCCGCCCAAGGGCGGTAGGTGCATGAGCTTTCGTCCCTCGGGTTTTCTGGTCGAACCCTAGACTGGTTTTCTCCTTGGCTTCAACTGCTGTGGTTGTTTAGTACAATTCTGGATACATACTGAGATGTTCCTTATTTTGTATTTTATATAGCTTTAAATCAACATCTTAGTGTTTCTTTTGTTATTTTCTCTGGACTATAAACCTGCCTGGTAGTGTGACTGAGGGACTATAAACCTGCCTGGTAATGTGACTGAGGGGCTATAAACCTGCCTGGTAATGTGACTTAGGGGCTATAAACCTGCTTGGTAATGTGACTGAGGGGCTATAAACCTGCCTGGTAATCTAATAAAGAGGACTATAAACTGCCCTGTAATGTGACTGAGGGACTATAAACCTGCCTGGTAATGTGACTGAGGGGCTATAAACCTGCCTGGTAATCTAATAAAGAGGACTATAAACCTGCCTGGTAATGTGACTGAGGGACTATAAACCTGCCTGGTAATGTGACTGAGGGACTATAAACCTGCCTGCTAATGTGACTGAGGGACTATAAACCTGCCTGGTAATCTAATAGAGAGGACTATAAACTGCCCTGTAATGTGACTGAGGGACTATAAACCTTCCTGGTAATGTGACTGAGGGGCTATAAACCTGCCTGGTAATCTAATAAAGAGGACTATAAACCTGATTGGTAATGTGACTGAGGGACTATAAACCTGCCTGATAATGTGACTGAGGGGCTATAAACCTGCCTGGTAATCTAATAAAGAGGACTATAAACCTGCCTGGTAATCTAATAGAGAGGACTATAAACTGCACTGTAATGTGACTGAGGGACTATAAACCTGCCTGGTAATGTGACTGAGGGACTATAATCCTGCCTGGTAATGTGACTGAGGGTCTATAAACCTGCCTGGTAATCTAATAAAGAGGACTATAAACCTGCCTGGTAATCTAATAGAGAGGACTATAAACTGCACTGTAATGTGACTGAGGGACTATAAACCTGCCTGGTAATGTGACTGAGGGACTATAAACCTGCCTGGTAATGTGACTGAGGGACTATAAACCTGCCTGCTAATGTGACTGAGGGACTATAAACCTGCCTGGTAATCTAACAGTGAGGATTAACCTGCCTGTTAATGTGACTGAGGGACTATAAACCTGCCTGGTAATGATATGAGGGACTATAAACCTGCCTGGTAATCTTATAGAGAGAACCATAAACCTGCCTGGTAATGTGACTGAGGGACTATAAACCTGCCTAGTTATGTGACTGAGGGACTATAAACCTGCCTGGTAATATGACTGAGGGACTATAAACCTGCTAGTAATGTGACTGAGGGACTATAAACCTGCCTAGTAATGTGACTGAGGGACTATAAACCTGCCTGGTAATGTGACTGAGGGGCAATAAACTTGCCTGGTAATGTGACTGAGGGATTATAAATCCGCCTGGTAATATAATAGAGGGGACTATAAACCTGCCTGGTAATGTGACTGAGGGACTAGAAACCTGCCTGGTAATCTATTAGAGAGGACTATAAACCAACCTGGTAATCTTATAGAGAGGACTATAAACCTGCCTGGTAATTTGACTGAGGGACTATAAACCTGCCTAGTAATGTAACTGAGGGACTATAAACCTGCCTAGTAATGTGACTGAGGGACTATAAACCTGCTAGTAATGTGACTGAGGGACTATAAACCTGCCTGGTAATGTGACTGAGGGGCTATAAACCTGCCTGGTAATCTAATAAAGAGGACTATAAACCTGCCTGGTAATGTAACTGAGGGACTATAAACCTGCCTGGTAATCTAATAGAGAGGGCTATAAACTGCCCTTTAATGTGACTGAGGAACTATAAACCAACCTGGTAATGTGACTGAGGGACTATAAACCAACCTGGTAATGTGACTGAGGGACTATAAACCTGCCTGGTAATGTGACTGAGGGACTATAAACCTGCCTGGTAATCTAATAGAGAGGACTATAAACTGCCCTTTAATGTGACTGAGGGACTATAAACCAACCTGGTAATGTTACTGAGGGACTATAAACCAACCTGGTAATGTGACTGAGGGACTATAAACCAACCTGGTAATGTGACTGGGGGACTATAAACCTGCTGTTAATGTGACTGAGGGACTATAAACCTGCCTGGTAATGTGACTGAGGGACTATAAACCTGCCTGGTAATGTTACTGAGGGACTATAAACCTGCCTGGTAATCTAATAAAGAGGACTATAAACTGCCCTTTAATGTGACTGAGGGACTATAAACCAACCTGGTAATGTGTCTGAGGGACTATAAACCAACATGGTAATGTGACTGAGGGACTATAAACCAACCTGGTAATGTGACTGAGGGACTATAAACCTGCCTGGTAATGTGACTGAGGGACTATAAACCTGCCTGTTAATGTGAGTGAGGGACTATAAACCTGCCTGGTAATGTGACTGAGGGACTATAAACCTGCTGTTAATGTGACTGAGGGACTATAAACCTGCCTGGTAATGTGACTGAGGGACTATAAACCTGCCTGGTAATGTGACTGAGGGACTATAAACCTGCCTGGTAATGTTACTGAGGGACTATAAACCTGCCTGGTAATGTGACTGAGGGACTATAAACCTGCCTGGTAATGTGACTGAGGTACTATAAACCTGCCTGGTAATGTGACTGAGGGACTATAAACCTGCCTGGTATTTTCAACCTTTACGGAGATGATACAGACTTAATGTTGAGTATTAGTATTAACCATCAAATTTGCATGTAAATACCAATCTCGGCAGGTGTTAATTGAAAAACTATTATGAAACTTGCCCTCCTGTAAAAAGTTATGCCGACGTTTTAGCCTTTGTTTACATATACATGTACAGTCTTTATCATCTTCTTGACCGTTTGTACAGGAAAAACAATTGAAACCGGAAACACACGTCCGTAATTAATGTTTTTTTATTATAATATTTTGACCATCCACATTTAGTTCGTCGATATAATGAAGAAGTTTTAACCTTTGTTTATTTATTAATTTATTGTCTTTCTGCCGTTCTGTATATCTTCGATAGCAGGTGCGTCTGTATCAGCCAATCAGAAACGATACCATAATCTCGGTAAAAAGTCAAACTGTTTTTAGAAGAACTGTTCTAGACTTTTGTTTTGAAAACAAGCAAGCGTCGCAGATGATCTAGAGTACATGTGCTATAATATATAACTCATTTGACCCTGCATGCTAACTGCAGCGTTCATGGGCTACAACACAGTTTATACCTGAATATGGGAACTATATTTGCGAAGTTTTATTTCTCTCCTATATTGATGCATACTTCCCTATTTAAGGTTAAAAGGCTTCGAATACTTCATCAGCTGTTTTCTGTTTCATTTTGATAAACATATTCTGATTCTAAAAATGCTTTTATATTATTTAAAACTGTTGTTATTTTATGTTGTTATGTATTGAACGTTTACGAACCTATGTTATATAATTTTAGAACACTGATGTTTTGTTTGATATTTGTATATATGTATAATTTAAATGAAATTGTTTTTAATATGTAAATGTAAATATGATTTATATGATGTCATCATTTATTTATTTATCATCCATTTATTATAATATTGGGATTGGTGCAAGACTTTTCTGGTGCAGGATTATTTTGAGTGTAAATATTGTTTGTGTTAGGTAGTCGAGGCATGCACAAGTTCATTTTTGTTATTTTGATAATTCACCAGGTTAAGGCCTTCTTTTACGGAAGATTTTTTAAAGACTTTGCTTTGTAACTCTTTGTGAAAATGTGACGCTTGGTCCCGGGCCAGTGTTGTCTCCAGTGTCATGTTTGGTATAACTTCGGTGAAGTACCATGAGATGAATCAACATGCATCGTATCAGAACCCTATGCATTGTACCTTCAGAGAAAACGATTTTTTTTAAAATTTACTACGTAACGCTGTGTAAAATGTGACCCTTGCCGGTTTGGGCCACCTTTGATATCAGGGTCATTGTTTGTACAAATCTGGTGAAGTACCATGAGATGAATCTACAGAGAAGGAAATGAGTGTTTCCTAAGTAACACTATTTAAAAATGTGACCCAAGGAGGTTGGGTCAATTTTTGACATCAAGGGTTATTATTTTTACTCCTTTGCAGGCCTGTCAAATATCCGGATTTAAGTGTACAACCTCGGGATTTTCCATCAAAACAAAATGTTCATGATTTAACAGCTATACTTTCACAGTTTATCAGCAACAGTATTTCCCGAATTGATCCTGTTTCGCTCCATAGAAGAATATATACACATTTCAAATTAGTGAGGTAAGGCGCTGACTGAATATACAATTAACACATAAGGCCATAATTAGTTCCTTCAGTGGCATTACGACATATGTAATGCAGCAATATCTGTGATTTCTTTAATTGGTCAACCTAACTGAAATAGCAAGTGTGAGGAACTAGCGACTCCTTGTGTGTGGTACCACTATAACAGCTGCTGCTGTGTACAATGATTATAATGTGTAAACGAGTTGACTTTGTATCTGCATTTAGCAGGCATCTGTGTAGAAAAGTAAGTGAACTTTCATAAAAAAAAACAGTTGTGGTAAGAAAGAAGACCAATATCCGATCTCAGCGAAGAGACAGACCAGAAAAGAAGTCAAAGTACCAGATTCTACTGAGGCTGATGTACACACACATCAGGAAGAGGACGAAGACTCAGAAGAAGAATCTGTATATACATAGTGAAATCAGCAGACAGAACAACATAGGCTGACCTTGAACACAATGTCGTTCAGGACGAAGAAGATGAAAACAACGATGAACCTGTTGTCAATGAAAATAACGTTTCGCATCACGAGGATGACGGTTCGATTGGTGACGAAACGGGAGAAGTGTCAACCGCAGCTGATGAGGACGCTCACACCTCCAATGGAGCAGGTGAAGTGACGGTGGAACATCGGAGGACACTGAGTATTCAGCTACAGCTGATGATGAGGACAATGGCCAGAGGAACACTCTAGCTAGAGATGGTGACGGTAAACCGGAAGAGATGACCAAACATGAAAAACCAGAAACGCCAAAACCAGTGCCAAGACAACCAAGAGGAAGGAAAATATTAGGTTGGATGACTTCTGGTGAATTTGTCATGTCTGCCACAGCTACAGCAGCAAGTGAGCAACCCGACTGAATCCAGAGATTTAATTTCCTACGCTCCTTTGCGAGCACCATGCCTCCTTCAATGCAACAAGATATCATCAAGACAATTCTGGAAATTGTTGCACAGAAGTGAATGTTGTGGAAGACATTATTATAAAGCAGGGGAGTATGTGGTAGAGTGTGTTTTACTGTTTTAATATGTATTGTCATTAAGGAACAATTAATTGCATGTGTTGAATTTATGCCAACCTTAACATTATTAGGCTAACACCCTTTACTAGTACTGGTCAAAGCTGAATAGGTTTAAATAGTACTAGTCATAGCTGAATAGGTTTTAATAGTACCGGTCATAGCTGAATAGGTTTTAATAGTACTGGTCATAGCTGAATAGGTTGTAATAGTACTGGTCATAGCTGAATAGGTTTTAATAGTACTGGTCATAGCTGAATAGGTTTTAATAGTACTAGCCATAGCTGAATAGGTTTTAATAGTACTGGTCATAGCTGAATAGGTTTTAATAGTACTGGTCATAGCTGATTAGGTTTTAATAGTACTGGGCATAGCTGATTAGGTTTTAATAGTATTGGTCATAGCTGAATAAGTTTTTCATAGCTAATAAGTTTTCCCCAGCTGACATTGAACAAAGCCACAGTTCAGATACTGAAGCAGCTTTCCTCGATCTTCATCTCTCAATTTCTGAGTTCATACATACTAAAATCTATGATAATGGAGATGACTTCAACTTTAACATCGTTATCTATCCCAATATAGCGTCTAGATGGGGATATACCTCGTGCTAAATCATACAGGGTTTATATCTTAAAGCTCATTCGTTTTGCTAGAGCTTGTAATAATGTTATATATTTCAATGATGGAATCAAGTTATTACAAGGAAACTTCTTCAGCAGGGTTTTCGTTATCCCAAACTACGTAGATCTTTCTCAAAATCCTACCGCCGCAACGAAAACCTACTGGAGAAGTACAACACCAACCTTAAAACACTTCTGCGACTGGGAATATCACAACCCTTACTTTATGGAGTCAGTCACTATGCTTCACTTTTCCCTTGTGCGATGACTGGACAACCTTTTGAGACTCTATGATTGCACCTACTGAAAACCCGCCCAAAGGCGGTAGGTGCATGAGCTTTCGTCCCTCGGGTTTTCTGGTCGAACCCTAGACTGGTTTTCTCCTTGGCTTCAACTGCTGTGGTTGTTTAGTACAATTCTGGATACATACTGAGATGTTCCTTATTTTGTATTTTATATAGCTTTAAATCAACATCTTAGTGTTTCTTTTGTTATTTTCTCTGGAGGTGGACTTTATTGTTAGAGAGTTCCTTTTGATGGGATGTAGTTTTGTATACACTGTCTTGTCTATTTGGGCGCTGAAGACAGGAAAATAGCGACGATTGTGTACACATAAAATCGATTCAAGCGAACCTATAGGCCTTATTGCCTACTGACCGTTCCAAGTCGGTAGCCCTGTCTTTACCACCCTTTATGTTGTATTTTGTCTTTTTCTTTGTATAATTAATTAAATAGTGCTACTTGTTTGTAGTACAGTGCGGACCTACGATGCCATTGCGTTTGGACGCTGTGGTTTCTATAGGACATTACAGGGAAAGTAGATTGTCACCTGCCATCCACGTGAAATCACCTGCCATTCACGTGAAATCTGATTGGTCAATAAGAAGTTTTTAGTTAGTCTTGAAAATAATTAAATTGTCAAGACGTCTCTTGAAAATATAATGAGCATCCATTTTGGATCAGTATTTTAAAAAGTTTTTAGTTGCAATATTTGCAATGTCTGTATGTTTGTATTCTTAGTGTTTCTAATAAATATAATAGGACAGTTATGTTTTATAAATAATGGTGAAATTGTGTAGCATGATTTGGAAGTCATATGTTCTCTATCATTGATTCCATCTTAAATTGACCAAGGGATGATAATTGACAAATTATCAATCATAAGGATTAAGAGGTGATTTTAACTATGTGTAACTTTGTAATTGCCATGCATCTGTTTGCATCTATAAGACTGTGAACATTATAGTTAAATGACATTAAGTCCGTCCTTGCGTCCGTTTGTCAAATACGTATATTTTATAAGTAATTCTTATATGAATAGAGGTACGAATTGAATATTGATGTTAGCTAAACATTTGAATCGATCATAACTTTCACATCCTGTCATTAATTACAAAATTCCGAGATGTTGATATACAGTAGTTGAAAATAAAAGGGTTTACTCGGACTTTATCCTCAGTCTCTATATGAAAAATCAAAAACATATTAGACCATAATTTCATTGTAGACAGCACCAGACAGACCATAATTTCAATGTAGACAGCACCAGACAGCACCAAAATAAGACACATAGTTGTACAAAAAAAAAAGCTTTTAATATAATTATATAATCACTACATATTAGTTTTATAAAGGGCTAAAGTTAGTTGAGACTCAACGGTAAACACGGGCCGAGTTTACCCCCTACCAGAATGTGGATGTATTTAATTTATTGATCACTGATTGGTCAAATTATTTTGATGATGTCATGTGGAAGTTACGAATTGTCTGTGTCAAGTTTGTTATGATGTAGTTTAAAGGTACACGAACACTATTCTGACCTTTTATGTACAGATATATATTATACTAAGAGCTGGTGGCGACCTGGAGGATAGAATGTGAGCAGAAATCCGAGACTTCTCTGACCTTACCAGCCCTTTTTACGATTATGACCTTTCAAATGGCTATGTAAAAAGCCACAAAAAAGAAAGAAAAAAGAAAAGAAAGAAGGCTTTCAGGCTCACAAAATGCTCGGATTAGGCTTATGGCAACACTAAAGCTAGCCTGGTCACGCTATAACAATTGTCGCCCAACGTTGGGTATGTCACGGTTCATAAATATTTAACATGTAGAATGATGTTGCATTGTCCGGCCAGTTAGTCTCGGCAGAATAACTCCGTGACTGAGTAAACTCCGAGAAACATGCAAATGATTCTCTGTACCCATGGAATCATGGAAATTCGAGAACGAATTTCAGTCTGTAGGGGAAGTATGTCACGGTTCATATATACAGGTAGAATGATGTTAGATCAGTATGTAGAGCATCGGAACGGTAGTTCGAAAGTCTCCGGGTTCGAGCCCCGGTCTGGCTGCACATTTTTCTATCCCTGTGACATTTCCAACAAGGGGCATTTGAATCGATTGTATATCTTCAGTTTATGTTCAGTTTGTTATGATGTTGTTTAAATGTTCCTTTCAGACTTTTTATGTACATATATATGTAGAGCTGGTGGCGAGCTGGAGGATATAATGGGAGGAGAGGAGGATGTGATGAATATAGTCTTTATACCATATACATATAGGTATTAATAATAAATATGTGACTATATTATTCAATAGTTCATACTGAAGGAGTTGAGGAATTTGTAAATTTTGCAATATGTTAATATATCCATTAAAAATGTGCAGCCGGGACCTTCGGACTACCGTTTCGATGCTCTACCGTGAATGACAAGGCAATATCAACATATCTGTGAGATATCTATGAACCGTGACATAAAATATAACACGTGGTGAAAAAATTGTTCCTCATCCGGGACTGCAACCCAGGGTCTCAGGTTTACCGTACCATCACTCTAACCACTGCGCTATCGAGGACATACGGATAGGAATCGATTATTCATCACTTACATGTACCCGGTTACATAATTAAAACCTTGAATATTAAACTAGCTATCCCGCCAACAACAGCCAAATTTTACAACATACGTACATCATTTCCAAACCTACGTGCGATGACGTATATACATAACTTACATATTTTGAGAATCCAAACTCTACATAGACACAATATAAAGAGTTTTAACGAGCCAGGCCAAACCCCAAAACCGGAGCGTCGAGAGTTACCAACTCATAATTCATTTTACGCATATTCGATCAAGGGTATTTTAAGAAACCTTGAATAAACCTTTACTTTTAATTGACACATAATTATACATTGTTATATGACCTGAACACCTGGACAGGGTTTTGATGAACAGTTTGTCGTGTACTTTTGGCGAGTTAGTTTCTTTAACTGAACATAGGTTTATAAACGCTGACGCCATGCACGGCCGTCGATGGTTAGTGGTATAAGTACCTATGTTTGAGTGGGTGGGGTGTACGTTTCTTAATAATATTGTAATCCACTTTGGGGTTGAGTAACTTGAAGACAGTTAAATAAGATTCTTGACTTTAATGTTCATAGATTATCTACATTAGGTTCATATATATATATAATATTTCCTGACATAATAAATCTGGTATGGATTAGGTTATTTTATTTGGCATACGGATCTCACCGGGATAGTTGTTTCTATTTAAATTATTTGTATTTACCACTTTTGAAAGTACATGATTGAGTTCTTATGTATTTTGTTTCTTTTGGTCCCTTTTGCCTAATTTGAGCTTAGCGCCACAACAACTGTCCTCGATTTGAGATCTGACGCGCTGTTTATACCTTCATGACCGAGCAGTGCTCTGGCACTTCAAACCTGGCCAATCAAAATGTCTTCGGAATAAACTGGTTTAGGAAAGAAGTGCCAAAGAAGTTAGTTCTTCGGTCATAAATCATAAACAATATTAGATATACATGAAGACAAATAACAAGTATGATCTGGAAACCTAGCCGTTTACATAAACAATTGAATAAATAAGCTCCTGTACACTAGAAAATGCGATCTGGATCATAAACTGGATTTTAGATGGATCAGAATTTCTAGTCTTCCTACGCTAGGTATTTAAAGTCAGAATCTTATATAGTTCGATAACGATAAAAAAAGTGCAATAGAGACAATTATTTCACAGCTGTATAAATCTCTTTCTGTCTCTTTAACCATGTGACAATCCAATAATTCCAATGTTGTGCTCAAAACAGTTGCTTTAATACAAAATATCTATATTTGTTTCATAGTGTACTCCATCTGGTATTTAGAGTCCCATAAATCTATATTCAGTAGATGTGGAGTCCAAAAAATCCATATTCCGTATTTGTACTTTGGGATTAGGTGTGGAGTCCAACAAATCCATATTTGTACTATGAGAAAATAACTCTTAACAGTAAAGATCAGTGAGTCATTTACGAAGTATCTCACTATCTTATTTTAGTGAAAATGAATTGAAAAAGTTTTGATACTTAACATGTGTTTTTACACAGTTAATAAATGTTAAAAAATATACTGCTTTTGTTCTGTTCAATTTATAACAGAAATATCAAGTTGGAAGTAAAACCAGTGATAAAATGTAAATCATTTGGTTAGATTATTGAGGTGTGAAATAAAGAGGTCATTTAACAGTATTGAGTACCTCACTGAATTCAATTGGACTCGTACCCAACAGATAGAATCTATATTTGGACGAGGCGAAGTCCAAATATAGATTCTGTCTGCTTGGTACAGGTCGGATATAATTCAGTATTGTACTCAACACTGTTAAATAACCTCATGCTATTGTCAGTGTATTTTTAGATAGTGGAAACGCCATTTTCTATTGAGACACATCGGATTCATGCGCAGATCCTTGGACGCCATCTTAAAAGTATGTGTAAAGCATTAAGTAAATTAAGACAACAACAAC
Source organism: Cyrtodaria siliqua (assembly GCA_037043455.1). NCBI lineage: Eukaryota > Metazoa > Mollusca > Bivalvia > Adapedonta > Hiatellidae > Cyrtodaria > Cyrtodaria siliqua. The sequence goes on from JAWPHD010003791.1 coordinate 141,001, forward strand.
AAAACAACAACAATATGTTTACAATGTGGCGGCCATTCAAATGAGTTTCAGGAATTATTTTTCGAAGGAATTTGACTTTAGCTGATACAATTAACTTACAAGTGGTTGATTTCCACAAACATGAGTACAACAGTGAATGATTAGAAACGTTATGGATACAAAAATTCATGCACATACCTATCAGATCGAAATTAAAGTAAGTAAATACGCATTGCCACAATATTAACATCTAGGAAACGGACACACTATTACCACGTCTTTATTTATTATGCTATTTTCAAAAACTAACCGTTCAATGCAAGCGGAATTAAAGTTTTATACGTGGTGAATAATTAAATCATCGATTATTAACAAACAACTGAGTTATAAGGGTTGACGATATGGAAGGTTTTCGTTTTTCGACAAAATACCGAAAAGATTCATCTTTTAAATCAGGGCACTCAAAACGGTGTCAAAATAACTTGCTAAAAATGAAAGATTCATTAGCTAACTGTTTTAGCAAGAAAACCAGGAAAGAATGTTGCTTTAAGCCGAATATTGACATAAAAATGTAGCCCTGTGGCGGCGTAAATTCCTAATTTTATTTTTCTTTTTGTCTGTGCGATGACTTGACAGATTTTGGACCCTATGATGACGTCTACCTAAATCCTGAAATGAAATGTTATTTTCCTTTTTGTCTGTGCGATGACTTGAGATTTTGGACTCTATGATGACGTCTACCTAAATCCTGAAATGTTGGTAGCGTTTGATATTTGTCCTCACTGTTGTATTGCCGTACTCTTAATGGTATTACCTTGTTGCCCTGTCTTCTGTAAGGTCATTGAGTACTTGCTTTGAGGCTTTTTATGTTTTTGTTAATTTTATATTCATATCTATACATGCTCATTTTTGTGTTATACTCTAATTGCCGATTAATGCTGCCTAGTGTGTTAGAGAATGACAGTTTCAATGCAGTAGCCCTTTTGTCAACCCGTTTGTGTTTGTTATGGCATTTGCCTTGCCTATTATCATGCTATTAACATTGCAATTTGTTTCGAGTTTTTGTTCGACTGTGTTCTGTGAAAGTTACATTACATGTTCGACTTTTATACCTACGGCTTTTCTGCAGTTTCGACTAAACTCTTTTTTTAAGTTATAGCCGAAAATCGCCGCGATTTTACTGCGAATTGTCACCAAAATATCACCGGGATTCCTCGTGACCGCCATATCACCGCGATTGCAAAACGCAGTTTCGGTAGAAAGCGATCACAGTGTTCCTTGGTGTTAAGTTCGCGGGGTATCGCAGGGAAAATACAACAGGCATTACAACAGATAATACATAGTTTGTAATAGTAAGTAAATCGTCTTGAAACTGTGAGTTCTCACTGGGTTTCACTGTGTTGATGACCGGGAGCTCCATATTTTGATCGCGGTGGACAACATTGACAGACACCGCGTTGGGTGATGTCTCAACAAATTGTGGCGACTAATCGACGTGTCCGTGGTTAAACAGTATCACCGCGTTGAGTGTGAAAAGTCGTAATCCGCGTGCACCATCTGTACCTTTCTCCTAAAATAAGACTAATTATCGTAATTAATTGAGGACATGTAAAGTTGCTTCCATTAAACTGGCTTAGCCAAAGGAATTAGAATGATTACGAAAACTTGGTAGACGGAGAAAATCGCCATGGATCATAGAATGTCTCCGAATCAAATACCACGATTGACTTCTCGTCAAAGTAAATCGCCAGAGATCAACAGAACGAAAACTCCCACAGGGACGCCATTACACCTATTTGTTATTACCTCAGTTATCACGTTCAACAATTCATACATTATGCGAAAGTTATACATTTTAGAGAATATTAAAACATCCCTTCCATGCCAATAATAAATAATATTTTAGATTTTAAACAACTTTCACAGGAACACATATAAGTAATAGCAATGACATTGCTGCATATCATTTCAAGACTTATTTCACAGAAAACTAATAAAACGTGATACAATACGATATATCCTTTGATTAGTAATTCATAACTTTCACATCATGTCATTATTTTCAAATTTCCGAGATGTTGAGATATTCAGTAGGTGAAAATAAATGGGTTTACTCGGATTTTATCCTCAATCTCTTTATGAAAAATCAATATATTAAACCATAATTTAAATTGAATGCATCAATATTGACGTTTTCTAATCAGGCAGCACCGAAAGAGGATACATAGCTGTACAAAAAAATATATAATTATTAGTACAAATTAGTGCTATAAAGGGCTAAAGTCAGTTAAGCATCATCGATAAACACCGAGTTTACACCCTACCAGAATGTGGAGGTGTTTTATTTTATTGATCACGGATTGGTCAAATTATTTTAATGATGTCATGTAAAAGTTATGAATTAATTTTATTACTGTTACAACGGATAACAACATTACACTTGCATTATACTGACATAAATATAACAAGATAATTAAAAAAAAAGCATATATATTGATTACAATCTCAAAATGTGTTCAAATTTCAAAATATGTTAAATCTGCAAATATGTTACAACATACAAATAGTACAAGAGATGTAACTGTACCAAATAACTTGACATTCTCGCCGAATATGTCAAGAAATCTATTTCTTTGATACAAAACAGTATGACATGAAGTATTATGGGCTTCCTAATTTTGCAGCATCCGTATTTTTGAAAAAGGGTAGAGAACGATGTTTTGAAGCAAAAACTTCAATTATAAAAATAACTGTAATATAAATTTAAAAACATGCGTGTAAATTGCCGTTTAAGGTTATAGAATTCTGATAATTATGTCCATGCCTGAACGTCAAAAAGTGAAATATGCATTTTTATTATTCGTCGGTTTTCACGATTTAAGCAAAGATTAACATGAAATTCGAAAACGATTAAATTCCTGCAAACTTCTAGTTTGAAACATCAGCTGCAGGCATTGTTATGAGTTCCTCCTCTATAAAAAAATAAGTTTCATTACTTTTTTATCAGAAAAGAAGGGGAAAATATATAAATTACGATTTCTGGGCAAAACACACATTTCCAAATAATGATGAAAAAAATAATGAATGTTGACCAAAGATATCTTTATATGGTATGTAATAGCAAGACAACAATAACTATTATTTTTTTGTCATACAAAAGATGAATAAAATGCTTATTTTGGTTAATTTTTAAAATCATAGGTTGAATTGAATTGAATTGAGTTTTAAGGCGCACCAACACATGAAAGGTTATATGCCGCCTAACAGGCATGAACATGCCAGGCTCATCCTCCATGTACATCAAGATAAAATATGGAAAATGAGCCCAGAACATTCTCACCCTGAACTGCAGAGTTCTGAAAATTCTATCGTAGAAACTCCATTTACGCTGGAGCCATGTTTATTGTTTTTCTGCCACTGCTATTTTGATGTGAGCGAGATGGCACCTGAAACAATGCAGGGATCATGATGAAGACCTTTAATGAACATGAACAAAAAATGATAAAATGAACATGAATTTGGGGGGATTCTACCCCTCTGCCTACCCCTCTGCCTACCCCTCCAAAGGGATCTGCATTGGCCCTATTATTTGCCCCGTGACCAAACGGGGCCCATGGGAACTACACGGGGCAAAATCATAGGTAAAATACGAGCAAACTGTCCTATTCTTGTCAATTATGGCGATACAATTCGAACTTTTAATTCAACAATTATATTTTTGTCTTAAAATAAAACATACGATCATACTGAAATTGCAAACACAGTATCAAAAAGTATATATATGCATTTAGTGGAATTATTTAGTTTAAGGTAAACTCTACGGCAATATAAACATATAGGTTTGAAATTGGAATATAGTATGCACTTTATTCAAAATGTTATTTAAAGCGAACCGCGTAAAATTGGAATTTGTTTTCAAATGCCGCACGTTATCAATGACAGTTTCACATAATTAAATCTTGCATTTTTTTATGATAATCAGTTCCGCTGAAAAATAACATCTTAAAAGTGTTACGTTATAAGTTGAACACCTCGTATATAACCTCTAAATATTATATTACAACAATCTGTAAAAATTTTACAACATCCAAAATATTTAATGTGCAAACATGTTAAAATCTCCAAAAATGTTATAATCTTCAAATATGTTATAATCTGCAAATATGTTATAATCTTCAAATATGTTATAATCTCCAAATATGTTATTATAATCCCCAAATATGTTATAATCTGCAAATATGTTATAATCTCCAAATATGTTATAATCTCCAAATATGTTATTATATTCTCCAAATATGTTATAATCTGCAAATATGTTATAATCTTCAAATCTTCAAATATTTTATAATCTTCAAATATGTTATAATCTTCAAATATGTCTTCAAATATGTTATAATCTTCAAATATGTTATAATCTGCAAATATGTTATAATCTTCAAATATGTTATAATCTTCAAATATGTTATAATCTGCAAATATGTTATAATCTTAAAAATATGTTATAAAACATGTTATCATCTTCAAATATGTTAAAATCTTCAAGTCAAAATCTCCAAATATGTTACAATCTTCAAATATGTTAAAATCTTCAAATATGTTATAATCTTCAAATATGTTATAATCTTCAATTTAAAATCTCCAAATATGTTATAATCTTCAAATATGTTAAAATCTGCAAATATGTTAAAATCTTCAAATATGTTATAATCTGCAAATATGTTAAAATCTTCAAATATGTTATAATCTTCAAATATGTTATAATCTTCAAATATGTTAAAATCTCCAAATATGTTATAATCTGCAAATATGTTAAAATCTTCAAATATGTTATAATCTGCAAATATGTTATAATCTGCAAATATGTTAAAATCTTCAAATATGTTATAATCTTCAAATATGTTATAATCTGCAAATATGTTATAATCTTCAAATATGTTATAATCTGCAAATATGTTAAAATCTTCAAATATTTTATATTCTTCAAATATCTTCAAATATGTTATAATCTCCAAATATGTCATAATCTTCAAATTTGTTATAATCTGCAAATATGTTATAGTCTTCAAATATGTTATAATCTTCAAATATGTTTTAATCTTCAAATATGTTATAATCTCCAAATATGTTATAATCTTTCCGAAGTTTGTTACCACCTGTAAATATTACAATCTGCAAATATGTTGTAATTTGTAAATATGTTTCAATCTCAAAATATGTTACAATCGCCAAACATTATAATCTCCAAATATGTTCGAATCTGCAAATATGTTACAATCTGCAGATATGCTTCAATTTCCAAATATTTACAATTTCTATATATGTCTCAAACTCTAAATAGGTTACACATCTCCAAATATGAAAATGTGTTAGAACCTCCAAGTCTTATCATCTCTAAACATGTTACAATCCCCAAATATGTTACAATCTCCATGTATGTTTCAATCTCCAAAATATGTTATTATCTCCAAATATGTAACAATCTCCAAATAGGTTACAATTTATATCAACTGATCAAAAGATATTCATCAGAACCCCTATGTAACACATTATACTGTTAAAAGTTTTACTAAATTAGAAGATACTGTCCGTGTTTCATACGGCAAAGAACATGCGAGCTGCACTATTCCAAGAAACAAAATAATTATGTAAACTTGACGTTCTTCTACTGAAAATAATTATGTAACCTTGACGCTCTTCTACGGAAAATAATTTTGTAAACTTGACGCTCTTCTTTGGAAAATAATTATGTAAACTTGACGCTCTTCTACTGAAAATAATTATGTAAACTTAACGCTCTTCTACTGAAAATAATTATGTAAACTTGACGCTCTTCTGCGGAAAATAATTATGTAAGCTTGGCGCTTTTCTACTGAAAAAAGAATTATGCATTATGATATTTTCATTACAGGAACAATTTCAAGTCATAAAACATTTAAAGATCAACTTATTACAATAAAACACACCTTTACATGGGTGCGAGTACGTACTTATTACTAAATACATTGAACTATTTAACAAATACAGAGCACATCACTTCACAAATACAAAATGAGTACACACAATATACATAAAACGCACCAGCTACGCAGACAGAAATAATAGATGGAGAGACTTAACCCTGGTGTAAGACCAAATGGTATCCATAAGGTATTTTTCAAATGAGTTTTGTCTTTGATATACATCGTCTGACAAACTTGGTGGAAATCGAGTGAAAAACAAAGCTGACATGCTAATTAGGACTCGTACTTTTCCGAGCTATTATTGAAATTAACACTTTGAGCAAGTTTGGTAAAGATCGGGTGATTATGAACGTACAGTTTTAATTACGAAAAAACTTTTCATTCAAACAGGAGTTATAATTCGTATGTTTCTGATCAAATTTGGCTCGATCATAACTCTGGTGTTACTAATCCGTTCTAGCTGGTTTTCGAACTTTGCCGAGCTTTCAGTAATTTGGCCCTATGATGACATCTGTATAAATCCTCAAAGGACGGTAGCGTTTGATGTTTTTCTTAAACCTTGTCTTGTCGTTCCTTTAATGGTTTGTTTTCTTGTTAGATAATATAGCCTCACGGGGATTTCTTAATTTACACTGTCCCGTTTTAATGGGATGACGATAGGGTAAGTGTGAGGTTTGGTACACACTAGAACCTGGATTAAACCTCAGCGGCCTTTTTGCCACTGACCGTTCAAAGGCGATAGCCCTATTTCAACGTTTGTGGTTGTGATGTCAAATGCCTTGCTTCTTATAAACATTGTTTTTGTTTTAATGCGTGTGTTTGGTTGACTGTGTTCTGGGAAAGCTAAATAAGTTTGTTTTGAAATCGACCTGGCATATTATTTAGGAGAATTCTTTTATAGCAAAGAGTTAATGCCGACGTTCAGACGAAGGAGCTCATATATGAGAAATCTGTCCAAGTGAGCTACAGATTATTTCACTTCTGCGTTAAATTATAACAACATTCCTCACGCGATGGTAGGTGTATATCTTTTTACGAACGAGGGGATGGAATGCCTAACATCGAGTTTGTTTCAGTATACTTGTTTTGTATTCGTTTTGTAACGAGACTCCTTTAATTTGTTTGTAGTTGCGACCAAATTATGTTGCCTGCATCAAGCATGAATGAGAAGGCATAGCTTATTTACTATGATTTTTTATATAAGACAAATCAAAATAAAGTAGTAATTTTCCTGGCGCTACACATTTTTTCTCTAAAAAGACAATCAAATACATATAACTGATGTATGTGTTAACCTTCCTTCATCTGCTCTAATTCAATATTTTAAACAGCAGAAGATACTTGTTGAAGTCCACAGTCGCAAACAAGAAGTCCCGGTTAGTCCATTTTAGCTTTATCTCGTTCTCTGTAGTTGTATCCACAGACATTCCTGTGTAAATTAGTCACATGATGGAAACACGGCCTGAGTGTCTGGAATAACTGAAAAACGAAAATAACTCTACAAGAAAATGTTCAAGAAATAGGCAAGTATATAATGGGAACAGATTCGGCTACAAAATATATACTTTATATAGTATGACAAACTAAAACAACATATTACACCGTAAAAGTAATTCGTCTGCAAGAAATAAGTATATTATAACTATGGGCGGCCATTACCGCCAAAAGTATGATTTCAATAAATGTTCAGTATCAGCCATTTGTCTTTATGTCAAATAGATACTGCTTTCATTGAACTGAGTGCTTTAATTGTCTTGCATTAATTCATTTTCCAATATATTGTTTCACTTATCGGTCAATTGACTTAGTTACTTTTAAAGTGGCTCACATTCTCTTGCGTTGATACATATTTTGGAGTGAACTGTTTAGAATTGCACTGAATCGTTTCAAGTTCGATTAGATGGTTTGAAAAATCTATCCGGGTTATTTCACAAGGCATCGGATTGTTTTAAGTTTGATTAGATGGTTTCAAAAAATGTAGTGGATCAATTAAAGTTTCACAGAATTAAATATAATACCGATGAATTACTTCATCTTTGACTGGATGATTTATTAACACATATATAACTACTGCTCACAAATATCGCCATATACATTTGCATATTAACGTGAGTAAGGATGCATACTGTGATACCAAGTATAACTTTGGTAATACCTTCTGCAGGGTTGACGTGCAAAACCATCGGCCCCGCTGGTTCACAATGGCCACAAGATCCGCCACACGTTGCACTGATTGTACGGCCATCACTACTGCGCGAAAAGCTGTTCATATACGGTCTTTGCCCGACGGTTATCCATTCCAGCTATATCAACAGAAATTGAAAAGTGAATTAAAAATATTGATAGGTACAGTGTGTATGGTATATGTATGCATTTGGTTCATGTAAACTTGTTCAAAGTTCAAAATATAAAACGCACTGTAAGTATGCCAACAACAAAAAGGGATATGTTTTAAATCCTATAATCATGTGATTGTTGCATTAAGCGCTTGAAGTTACTTGCTTATAAATTATAATTGTTTCCATTATTTCATGCCAATTGTCTATTTCACATTAATAAAATCATGTTTCCATTACATCATAAACTGGTTGCATTTTATCATATGAAGACAAAAATGTGTTGCTTCAAATTGTCTATTTCACATTAATAAAAACATGTTTCCATTACATCATAAACTGGTTGCATTTTATCTTATGAAGACAAACATGTGTTGCTTCAACATGATAACTATCACATTATTATTTCTGAATGACCCTCACAATGTGTACAATTCCTAACATACTCTGTACAGCTGCATTGTCTCATGAGAGAGGTGCTAACCTTAACGTGAGCCACTGACCGTGTAGAAATAACATAAATGACCTTGAATAGCAAACATTAACCCCAGTTTTGAACCCATGACTCCTTGGCCTGACCTAAACTAGCTCCAAGGGACGAATTTATCTTAGGCCAGGCCAGGACAGGCTAATGAGGCCAAGCCATGTTTCAGTGCATGCCGTATGTTAGACTGTGTACAATAAACACATTCCGCTCTATTCGAAACATTGGATTGATAACGTTAATCGTATGTAATTAGCGCCCAGCGATCGCGATGAAAATTCTGATCCGACCAGTTAGGAAGAACTTCTGGGTCGTAGGGTGCTAAAATAGTTCCTTGACAAAATCCATAGTTTCTAGTTTGCATGTGTATTCCCCAATATTAGTTTTTATTTCATTGTCAAATCTGATGTTAAACTATTATGTATGTTGTCATAAATAGTAAGTATTTTACTGTTACTGTCAGGACTATTTCTTTGGAGAGTATGAGCACAGAGGGTAGGTAGAGATGTGGTTTTGACAGATGTTTATTTCAAAATATGCATGACGCGAAATGTTGAAAAACTGAATCGGTGTTTTATTTCAGATATGGGACCGTTTGCGACCCAAATGTTTTTAATTCACATAATTAAAGCGTATTTAAGCGAACGAATGCTCTGGAACTTGTGACTGATCTCCAAAAAAGCCTATTTTGTATTGTGTTCAATGGACTGATTTTCACCGGTCTGACACCGTACATAGGTAGCTAGACGTTTATCTTCTCGTTTTAGCCATGCGAGATTGTGCGCGATTCGATTATGTGCCCGTTCTCCTCTTTCTTAATTCACAGGCAAAATGTAGTCCAGGTGGTGCAATCCACAAGGACCGTTTTAAAAGCATTTCAAAACTCATCAGTTATTCTGATGATACTTTTGTAAAGTTTCCACATTTAATCTTAGATACCGTTCATGCTATTATGGGTTCTAAACGGTGGGGGAGTAGAAACAATATAGCTAAGAAGTTCAGTTCACAATCTCAGACATGTTTTAACGTGTTACATACATTCTTACAACATCGCAAAGCTTAAGTGTAAAGTAGGCCTGATGACCTATTTATTTGTATGCGTAGATTTGTCATCAAAAATATACGAACCGCAACACACGAAAACGTCCCTTTGGACGTTTAGACGACAACGTCATAACTTAACAATTTATGACGTCGGCCGGTAATCAATTAATTACTAATCAAATTTCTCGTCACTTCCGTGTTTTACCTAATTATTATATCATAGGGAATATGTTTCTTAATTAAAATAGTTGATGCTATAGAAAATGGTAATTGTTTATGTTTTTTGTTGTTATTTAATCAACGACGTCGTCCAAGACGCCGACGTCAAAATTAATGGTGAGCACAATCTTTAATTTTCAAATTGAGATAAAATCATTTTTAAATAAGATATCAACTTAAAATAAAGAGATTTTTAAAGAGAAAATCATTGTGTTTCATAAACGTCAAAAAACATAAAATGTGGACATTTTGTCTGAAGGGTTGTTTTCGCGTGTTTCGGCTCATATTACTGATTACATTCGAAAATCCCAGACCAACATTATAATACGCTTCATGCAATGTCTTTGCAGATGATACCTTTTGAATTGTCATGATTACACCCTGAATGCCAGTCAGTAAAATATGTATTTAGTTATTTCATGTGTATCATCCAACATTAAGATAACAAAAAATGCTAGCCGTTAACAATGTAAGGGTGTTCGTGTAGCGCACTCGCGTTTCACCATTTCAAAATAGGTTATTTTCCTAATATCGGCGCTGTAAGAGACAGGTACGCCCACTTGAACTCGTGGGTTTTCCCCGGGTTCTCAGGTTTCCTCCAACATCCAGACTACGTTAACGCTGGCATCCACATCAGCGAGAGTAACTTGAGTCTTAAGCTGTATAGCCTTTTTCTTAATCGGTGTAAACAAATTTAAAACAAACGATGTAAAGCCCAACAGTAAATAGAGGAGAAAATATATTTGGCTTTATTTCATATTACTATTTATCACATAACGTCCCTTGTTAGCAGTGTCGAACACCCATTTAATATTCTATTGTATGACACACGTGTAATACAACCTGGAACGATTTTGATTGGTTGAGTTAAACCTGTAACACTACGCAAGTTTATTAACTGAAACTTTTTTATTTATTACAAATTCACCCAGATCTGAGTCATAAACTTATTATTTTCGACCGCTTATAAAAATAATGCACGTTATACAAAACATTGTTGTTGGTTTGTTAAAAAGTTGGCGTAAACTGATTTCTGAAACTCGTTATGAATTATTTTTAATTTTAACTCGCCAAAAGGCTCGTTAAAATAAAAATAATTCATAACTCGTTTCATAAATCTTATATGAAATGGGAACTCGTTTAAGATCCTCTATGTATGGTTGAAGCCCTAACCTAAGTCCTATCATATCAACACAAAAGACGCTACCGTCCCCTCCATCGAATGTAATGTATATAAGATGCGTATCCTGTCTCGCAATCCGGCGATATAAATAAGATTGCAATAAAAGTCGAACATCAACCTACCTTCGGATCAACAATGAGACCGGTGTCAGTCGTGTCGATATGGAAGTAGCCAACTTGACTGATGCACCCTTGACCCTCTCCGTAATGTATACACTTATCCTTGCAAAACACCTGTAGATTTATCAATTCAACGGATTTTGGTGAGAATGTCAGGTCTTCTACAATAACGGCCATTGTCTACATGGAGATACAAGAAAGGTAAACCACATCGTATTATCTGTTTTAATAATATGTCTGCATACGATCACATACTACATATATAATTAAATATTTTCTGTACAAGGGACGTTGAAATACACTTTTAAATAGCGCACGCGCCTGTGTGAATATGAGCGCGTACGTGCATGCGTGCGCGTGTGTGTGTGGTTAAATGTCACTCTTAACAATATTTCACTCATCCACTTGCAGCACAGCTCAGTGCTCAACTCTATATTTGAATATCTGCCGTAGACACACATGACATGATACCCCACCCAATAGCATTATTCTGAAAAAACATGACTGACCAATTAACTTAAATGTAAAGAAGTATTGATAAAACTATTAACAAATAAAGGGTGATTTAGTAAAAGCATCAATTATGTATATGTAGATCAGAGAAAGAATGAGAGCATTAAGCTGGATGTAAAATGTATGTGATGTGTTATCATTTTAAGACACAAATTGTTTTAGGCTAAGAAATCTTCAACCTATTTGCCTTTATCGTTTATATGAAAATAAAAAATATTGTCTTATAGAAACTACAGTATCCAATCGCAACGGCACCGTAGATCCGCACTGTACCACAAACAAAGAGCAAATTAATTATACAACAAGAAGAAACTGATGCAAAGCTTCAGGGCGGCGAAGAATGTTTTCAAAAGGTGGAAAGAAACATGTGTATTTATTTGCAATTTGTTATTATATAACAACAACAGTGTAAAAATATTTTAAAAAGTATAAAAAGTTATATGGCAACAGTAAGGAATAGTAGTATAACTTGAGAACAAAGACACATACTTAAGATATCAAAACATATTTAAGTGTTTGCATTAATTGCTGATGATATATATTTCTAGAATGTTATGAAGATAAATAACAAAAGGATTTATGGAAATATAACTTCGATCAATCGCTAATAGTGTGCACTGTGGTATTAGGTATAACACCAACAATGGCCCTAGGCGGGGAGGGGAGGGTAGGGATGGCGGAGGGGGGGGGGGGTTATTTCAGAACCCCTGGTTGGATTTCAACGAAATTTAGCCGGCATGATTAGTACCCGGCCTAGTGGCGCTTATCAACGCTGTGTTCCGGTTGAATGATTTTTGGCTGAGTTATAGTCCTTTAACTTTGTCTGGTCTAGTTCGCCTGACACCCTGGCCGGATTTCAACGAAACTTTGCAGGGTACCAAGTATAGTACCAGGCCTAATTATGCATGTCTTAGACTCGAGTGTGAACACTACTATTAGAAAAAAGAAGCCAGAAACAAGTGCAGAAAAACTTTAAAAAAAGCAGCAGAAAAAACAACAAAAAATGGAGAAACTAAAAGAGCACGAAATGAAAGAAACTACGTTGGACACTACAACTATAAGTCAACAATTAGGAAAGGAACTCTATAAGCAACTGCTTTCGTTCCAATCCTTTTTCACATTTTGTATTATGTACATCTTCACAGATTGTATAAATATTGGAAATAAATTAATTTTAAACCAACAATTAGTAGACATAAACAAAAAGTTATCAAATGTGCTAACAAAAGATGATGGTTATCTGAAAGAAATCATAGGTGTAACTTTTAAGCAAATGAAAGAAGAACTTCTGCAGTCTGTTTCGAAAAGAATTGAAGTTTTGGAGGGTATACTTTTTGAAAAAGTCAAAGAAAATGATAAACTAAAAACGGAAGTTAAAAGTTTGAAAGAAAGAATTGGACAACAAAAAGATGAAAACGAAAAAATGAAGAAAACGATCGAAATTTGCGAAGATAAAGTAAAAGAGCAATTTAACAATTTAGAACAATATGGCCGTCGAAATAACATCCGGTTGAGCGGCATTGTTGAAACAAGGGAGGAAACGACAGAGCAGACCACAACAACAGTGCTTGCGAAGTTAAATGAACGAATGCCGGATCGTCATTTACGAAGAGAAGACATCGATATCGCACATAGGCTGGGAAAACGGGGTGGTAACGGAAGCAAACGTCAGATCATCGTGAAATTCGTTTCCAGAATGCAGAAGGAAAAGGTAGTTAAAAATCGCAGAAACTTAAAGGGTACAGGCATATTTGTGAACGAGGATCTTACGTTTATAAATTTACATGTGCTCTCCTGTCTGAGAAAGAAACAACCAGACGAAATTGACATGGCTTGGTCTATAAACGGGAACCTTTTCTACAACACCAAGATGGGAGATGTTAAAAAACTTTTGTTCCATGAATATCAACCTTGGGTTGATATGCCACGGCCGTAGATAAACAGGCGATACTGTCTGAACAGAAAATTAATACATTTTTTATAGCAGCAACAATTATGCGCTGTAAACTTTTTTGCGAAGTGTGTATGACTGTTTGACCGACTCGTGCTATATACGTTTTTTATCATTCATTTATCGTGTCTCAGGCTTTACATACAACATTCCAATGTGGCACTCGATTAAACTTATTGTATATCTGCTTACTAGGTCATGTCCAGAAAAGTGATGTGGTCGGAAGTTTTACGCAGTTATCCATATTGACTGACAGTTTAGAATAGCCTGTACAGGTATATGGTGTACAGAACAATGCCCCACTCCTAAAGGGGAGGTAACATAATTACATTCTAGCGTTTTTAATAAACAAACTTTTAATATATTCGAGCTCCCTTTTCTCCGAATACAAGTCAAGTATTGTATTCGATACATGAGTGACAAAAAGTATTCGGTACCATAACTTAATTAGTATAAGTTGACCAATGCTTTGTTAGCTGTTTCGCTTTTGTTGTTTGTTGTTGTTTGCTGTTGGTAAACTAATGTTTGCTGTTGGTAAACTAATGTTATGCATATAATTACATGATTAATTTAATACATAAATATAGAAATGGTTTGTAACATAACTGTAAGTAATAAATATGTTATTGAGCTTCCCTTTTCTGCAATACACATTATGTAATGTGAACTTAATTCTAGCATTCTATGAGCATGTTGAGTTTATGGACAAATACTTTCTCTTAGTATGTTTAAAGTACATTCCAACTTAAAAGGCAATATGTAGTTTGAAGAAAACTTACTTTATTATGTGTAAATGCTAAAAAAAATCTGAATCACAAACAGGTCATCATCTTACGTACTTTTGTTTAACTATAGAAATATGTTTGTTGGACAACTAAGTGCATATTTTTTATTTTTATTTTTTGGTAGTTGTTGTTCACACATGGTGAAAACAAATCCAAATAAAGGGTGGATGCTATCGGTAGTTGGCGCGCGTGTGGGAGCGCGTGTAAGTGATGTTTATATGTATTTTTGTATGCGGTTTACTATTTTACATGTGAACAAAAATGTACTTTATTATAATACAACTACATGCTGACCAAAATGTCCCACTGTATACTTTTGACAACTCATTTTTATGTATTTACCTTAAAACTTACACTACTCTTTCTTTCTCCTTTTTCTCATCTGTAGCAATCCCAATTTACATATCCTTATTCGACACACGCTAAAATGAATATTAATGTATGCTCGTTTAATGTTCGTGGTCTCGGAAATAAAGAAAAACGTGAAGTTTCGGGCAAAAAACAGCTTTTTAACTAAATCAAGGGCCATAACTAAAGAATCTGGTAAAGTTTGGTAAAGATCAGATGAAAAATGAAGGCCCAACCGTATTAACGAGGCAACATATAGCATGTTTGACTAAATCAAGAACACCTCTGTTACTGGTCCGACTGGTCGAACATAGATCTAAAAAAAAAAAAATCAAAAAAAAATCAAAAAAATAAAAAATAATAAAAAAAAATAATAAAAAAAATGCCAAAAAAAGAGAAGATATTGAAAAATGAAAAAAAATAAAAATAAAAATAAAAAAAAAAAAAATAAAAAAAAAAAAAATTAAAAAAAATAATTCAAAAAATACCCTATACATGTCTATGTAAAACATGTGACCCTTGGGGCGGGTCAAATATGACCCGAGGGTTACTATTTGAACAAACTTGGTAAAGGACCATAAACTTACAGCAAATGCAAAATATTAAACCTCTGGCTCTTGCAGTTCCAGAGAAGAAGATTTTTTTCAGTTTTTCCCTATACAAGCATTTATGTAAAACTGTGACCCCCGGGGCGGGGCCAGATGTGACCCCAGGGTCCCCATTTGAACAAAATTGGTAAAGGACCATAAGCTTATAGCAACAGCAAAAAATTAAACCTCTGGCTCTTGCAGTTTCAGAGAAGAAGATTTTTTAAGTTTTTCCCTATACATGTCTATGTAAAACATGTGACCTTTGGGGCGGGGCCAAATGTGATCCCAGGGTCACCATTTGAACAAACTTGGTAAAGGACCATAAGCTTATAATAAATGTAACATATCAAACCTCTGACTCTTGTAGTTGGCGAGAAGAAGATTTTTAAAAAAAAAATCCTATACAAGTCTATGTAAAACTGTGACCCTCGGGGCGGGGACAAATTTGACCCCGGGGTCACCATTTGAACAAACTTAGTAGAGGACCATAAGCTGATGCTACATGTATTACATGAGAGCTCTGTGCCATGTGGTTCCAGAGAAGAAGATTTTTTTCAGTTTTTCCCTATACAAGCCTATGTAAAACTGTGACCCCCGGGTGGGGCCAAATGTGACCCCTGGGTCACCATTTGAACAAACTTGATAGAGGACCACAAGCTTATAGCAAATGCAAAATATTAAACCTCTGGCTCTTGTAGTTTCGGAGAAGAAGATTTTTTAAGTTTTTCCCTATACATGTCTATGTAAAACATGTGACCCTTGGGGCGGGGCCAAAAGTGACCCGAGGGTCACCATTTGAACAAACTTGGTAAAGGACCATAAGCTTATAGTAAATGCAAAATATCAAACCTCTGGCTCTTGTAGTTTCCGAGAAGAAGATTTTTAAAAAAAAAATCCTATATAAGTCTATGTAAAATTGTGACCCCCGGGGCGGTGACAAATTTGACCCCAGGGTCACCATTTGAACAAACTTAGTAGAGGACCATAAGCTGATGCTACATGTAATACATGAGAGCTCTGTGCCTTGTGGTTTCAGAGAAGAAGATTTTTTAAAGTTTTTTCCAATATGTCTATATGAAAATACATGCAAAACCTCAATATACAAATTTTTGACCCCGGGGACTTTATTTGAACAAACTTGATAGTCTAGGCGTTGGCGATCATTTTAAAAGAAAAACTGTTCAAATCGGTTCAGCGATTCTGGAGAAGAAGATTTTTTAAGGTTTTGACTATATATGGTAATGGCAGCCATCTTGGATGTAGCATTGACCTAATTTTAACAAATCTAAAAAGCATTCATCTAAGGATCATCCACGTGAAGTTTGGTCAAAATTAGCCAAGCGGTTTTTGAGGAGAAGTCGTTTGAAGAAAAGTTAACGGACGACAGACGACAGACAGACAGACAGACGACAGACAGACAGACGACGGACGACGGACAACACAGCATCCCATAAGCTCTGCTGGCCCTTGGCCAGTAGAGCTAACAACCGTACTCTTTTTGTCTTTTACAAGAAACACACTATTCATCAAACATACACCAACATTGGGTACAAGAATGGGGAATGGATGCATTTTTCAGTGGAAAGAGCAGCAATCGTGAAGGGGTAGCTATAGTGATAAACGCTTACTGCTCATATAAAATCATAAACTATACTGATATAGTAGTCGGCCGTCTCCAAGCGTTAGAACTCACATTGAACGACAAAATGATAACACTCTTAAATATTTATGGACCAAATAAAGATGACAGTACAGTTTTTGAGAAATTAGAACAATATATTATAGATAATGAAGACAAAAACCTTATTATTGGTGGTGATTTTAATTCTGTTTTGAATATAGAAACTGATAAAAAGAATGGACGAGTTGATACTAATAAAAATGTTCGAAGCAAACTTAACTCGATAATTGACACGCATAACTTGGTAGATATTTGGCGCGTACAACACCCGGACAAAAAACAATTCACTTCAAACACAAAACCTCCAATTTTCTCAAGACTTGATTATTTTTTGATATCTGAAAATCTTGCAAACTCAACACAATATAGTAAGATTAACGCGGGATTCAGGTCTGACCACTCTATTGTAAGTATTCAAATTAATTTAATGCACCTAATCAAAGGTCCCGGTTTCTTTAAAATAAACAACAGCCTGATTTTACAACACGAATATCAAGAAACAATAAGAAAAGGCATACAAGAAACTGCAGATATAAACAAAGAATCAAATCCTAATACTCTGTGGGAAATTATAAAAGGAACAATCAGAAACGAGACTATAAAATATGCGAGTACTAAAAAGAAAGCAGACAGTGAAAAAGAAAAGAAGATTAATTTGAACATAACACAACTAGAAGACCAAATACAAAAGTCTTCTAACATAAAAATTATTGAAACTGCTAAATCAGAACTAGACCTTAATAAACGCGAACTAAATGAACTCATTGAAAATAAGATAAACGGTATCTTGTTACGATCAAAAGCTGACAAAGTAGAATATAATGAAAAAAACATAAAATTCTTCTCAAACTTAGAAAAGAAAAAAGCTGAAACCAAAGTTATTACGAGACTAAGTGTTAACGGAAAAGTAATTCAAACTCAACAGTAAATTTTAGAGGCTTAAAAGAAGTATTATAGTAAATTGTATGAAAAGAAACGTTGTCAAGAATCACAGTTTGATTTCTTTAATAACTCAATAAATAAACTTAGTGAAATAGAAAAAGAAACATGTGACGGTATTTTAACAGAGTATGAATGTAGTTTAGCCTTGAAACAAATGCAAAACCAAAAAAGTCCAGGTTCAGACGGAATAACAACAGAGTTCTACAAGATTTTTTGGAATGATATAAAACATTTCTACACAGTCTCAATTAACTATTCATATCAAATACAAAATATGACTGAACTGCAAAAACAAAGTTTAATAACACTCATCCCCAAAACAGGCAAAGACACAACGCACTTAGGAAACTGGCGCCCCATAAGCTTATTGAATGTCGACTACAAGCTAGCAACAAAAACTATAGCCAATCGAATAAAAAATGTGTTAATAAAAATAATAAATAGCTCTCAAACAGGTTTTTTAAAAGGACGATATATCGGCGAAAATATTAGGCTTTTATGTGAAATTCTAGATCACCTAGAAGACAATCAACTTCCAGCTCTTCTATTTTTTGCAGATTTTGAAAAAGCATTTGATAGCCTTGATCATGAGTTCATATTCAAATCATTAAAACATTTCAATTTTGGTGACTCACTTTTAGATTGGGTAAAACTATTTTTTACTGATTCTAAAAGTTGTGTTTTAAATAATGGTCACATGACAGACTTTTTCCCAATTCAAAGAGGTGTCCGTCAAGGTTGTCCTTTATCTCCTTATTTATTTATTATTTGTATCGAACTTTTGTCATACGAAATTTTAAACAATAATAACATTAAAGGTATACGTATGCAGGGTATGGAATTTAAAAATACCTTTTTTGCGGATGATGCAACGTTGTTAACGGATGGTTCAAAACGTTCATTTGAAACACTTGTAAAAGTATTAGACAACTTTAGTTACATATCTGGTTTGAAATTAAATATGGGAAAATGTAGCGTTTTAAGAGCAAGGTCAATTAAAAATACGGATTTGAAATACCTCTTATATAAACAATTTCATTGGACCTCAGAAAAAGCAAAAACCTTGGGAATAGAATTTTACACCGAGACAAAGCATATGCTCGATGCTAACTATGAGTCAAAGATAGAAGAATTTAAAAATTGCTTAAAAAGCTGGCAAAATAGAAAACTCAGCTTGATAGGAAAAATCACAGTGATTAAAAATTTTGCGCTCCCAAAATTAATTTACCCCTTAACCGTATTGCCTTTTCCATCAAATGCAAAGTTAAAACAAATAAATGATCTTATGTTCGAATTTATCTGGGACTCAAAGCCCGATAAAATCAAAAGAAATGTGCTTACGCAAAGTTATCAAAATGGTGGTTTAAAAATGATTGATATCCATCAATTCATTTTATCCTTAAAAGCAAGTTGGATCAAAAGAATATTTGACGACAATAATTCGGGTTTATGGAAACGTTATTACCTGTCTAAACTTGAACAATACGGCGGAAAACACATTTTCGAATGTAACTTAGAAGAAAAAAACGTAATAAACATGTTCAAAAAAGACATATTTTTACAGCAAATAATAACGTCATGGATAAAAATAAAAAAGGATAATAAACTAAACAATGGCAAAGAAATAATCCGGAATAATGCTCAAATATAAATCGAAGGAAAAACCCTGTTTCATAATACATGATTTAATATAGGAATAAAATACATAGAACAAATATATGATTACAGGAAAAGAGATTTCTATACATTTGTAGAATTTAGTGAACTTTATGATATACCAGTTACAGATTATCTCATATATAACCAACTTATTTCAGTTATTTCGAAACAGTGGAAAGATCGTCTTAAAATTGAACAAATTAATACCGAACCTTTACTAAACAAAACGTTAGAAAAATTAATTACTTCAGAAAAGGCAAACAAGTTTTTTTACAACTTTCAAATAAACAAAGAAACAATACAGAAAACAAAACAACAACACAAATGGGAAAATACGTTAAGCAAAACCGATCTTAATTAGAATAAAATATACACAAATCCGTTTATATCCACAATAGACTCCAAACTAAGAAATTTTTAATATAAATATTTAATGCGAATTATCCCAACAAATAAAACGTTGATGAAATACAAGTTGGCAGGCTCGAACCTTTGTAACTTTTGCAATATGAACATTGAAACATTAAACCACTTATTTTGGGAGTGTATACATGCGCAAAAGTTCTGGCTTGATCTTACGATATACTTAAAAACTGTGAACATTAATCTAAATTTAAATTTAGAAACAATATCATTTTGTTTAACTGATTCAACAGTTGTAACAAACTATATAATTTTATTAGCAAAATATTTTATATTCGTAAACAAATGTCAAAACACAGATCCTCATTTTATATTTTTTAAACAATATCTGTATAAACACATAGCAATCGAGCAAGAAATAGCGCTTAAACAGGATAAATTAGAACAACATGTTAAAAAATGGAGAGTCTTTCTCCAACAGAATATTTAAAATGATACGAATTGGAAAAGCTACAGATCTCTATCTCTCTCATATTCCTTCTCCTTCTAGTATCAACCTGCTGATACTCAACTTAAATCAATTATTTCATACGATGAAAATCACAGGGATATGATTACCGAAAGTGCTACCTTCGGAGAAACTTGTATTAGTAGTTAAATGTGTCACATTAAATGCACTGCTATAATTTGTTCTGCCAATATACATAACACGATAATCATATTAACACGTGCATTTTAAAAACTGAAGTATATATCTTTATAAATTACAAGACACATATATATTTGAAAACTCCCTGTACAATAATGTTAGTTATGATTTGTATTATGCAACACATTGATGAAATAAAATTATGCATGTCTTCGCCGTGTTCCGGTTGAATGATTTTTGTAGAGTTATAGCCCTTTAAAGGTTTTGATACAAAAACATTATCCAGACTAGTCTTTTCTGAACTCCTGGCCGAATTTCAACGAATTTTGGCGAGGATGATGTGTACTAAGCCTAGTTGCGCATATAATTGCCGCGTTCCGGTTGAATGCTTTTTGGAAGAGTTATGGCCCTTTAAAACTTGTAATACGCTAACGTTGTACAGGCTAGTTCTCCGAAACGCCTGGATGGATTTCAACGAAACTTGGCAGGGATGAACAGTAGTTTCACATATCATCACCGTGTTTTTGTTGAACGATTTTTGACACAGTTATTTCCCTTTATATGTAAATTTTGTCCGAACTATTTTTCCTGAACTCCTGGCAGGATTTCAGTGAAACTTGGCAGGAATGATCAATACCAAGCCTAGTTGCGCATATTGTTGTCGTATTCCCCATCTAGTAGAGCGATACAGGCCCTCTTGGGCCTCTTGTTTGAATGCAAAATGCGACATGGTTGTGTTTACTTAAAAGTAAGCTGATATCATCCTAATTTGGAGTTAAACCTCAGCATTTCCACTGGATGATTTTATTTGACTAAGACATAACTACGGCGAAAGTACGTGTATCAACGGGGCCTTGGACCCTGAGATTCCGGGTAGGTTCCGATCAAGTGGATCGATAAGAAGCTGGTTCTGTATGTCTCACACCACAATAATTTTCCATAGGGTCCCATTGTAATGTTTTTGTTTGTGGCATAGAGTTAAACACAATTTACAACATGGATTTATGCTTAAATTCTTCATTGATCCAATATCTGCAATTCAAAACCCAATTAACAAATATTTACCACGATAAAACTGTTTAAAGTTCATGTTTTCCTGACACCTACAACAAATAAGCGTATTAATATCACAAAAATACTACCCATGATGGCTAAACTTAGACAGAATCAGCTAGAAATATTATATCAACATGAACTGTTCTGTGAATTCTTTCTCAGATGCGGTAAATTTAGAACCTGGTAAGGATGAATCAATGTATGCAGTGGAAAGTCCTGTATAGTAGAATAGCAAAGAGGTACTAGTTTTTGTATCTACCTCCTTCATATGCAGGGCAAGAGTATTCAAGATCAGATAATATTGTTGTGAGTGCTGTAGCCGAATCGGGTCATCAGCCTCCTTCGGCTGCTTCTCTAACTCTTACGTGGGTTTGGCGAGCTCTTGGTATACAAGCACTCTCCGTATTTGGCTCTGAGAAGTACGAGAGTCCGCCGGTTTCTTCATAGATATTTTAATATTTGGCTTGCTATGCAATGCAGGCTTGCTAGGCACTGCAGGCTTTTGAGTAGAATGTATACAATCTGGTTGAGACATTTTTGAACTTTGTGAAGTAGAAGGAGTTATCTTCATTTTGGGTGTTGGTCTGTGTTCATATAGCGCACTAGAATCTTTACATGTGGTGTGTTTAGATTGTGACTTAATGGATGCATATGTATTGGTAGTCTGTGCAGTTTTGTATTTGTTATCAACTTTTTTTTTCGCTTGAGGGAAACCAACGTTTTAAATATATTTGAGTTTAAGTATGTATTTTCCTTTTTTTCCAGGTTGGGCAGTTTTGAATAATGATTGGAGTTTTATCGCACGTCGACCCATAAACAGGTAATATTTTGCGCAAAATTGATGATAAATGAAACATATGAAATAGTTATTAACAATAATGTGAACATATATTGGTAAACAAATTTACAAATAAGGGCTGGTATGGTAAACGTATTAACTATGAACATATACAGTCGGATTTATTCTTAGAAATATAAAAAAGATTAAAATAAATAGTTTTATCAAATGATATGAAATTTAAAATCAGTGTAAGGTAATTTGGTATTATATATATGTATATCGAATGTACTATGGTGGAAGTACGGGTGTCAACCGAGCCTTGGACCCTGTGGTTCCAGGGAGGTGCAGATCAGGTGGATCGTCAGTGTCCATCAGGTCCGCATACTTGTTGTGTAGACGAATTGGGTTACCAGAGGTCACGGCAGCTTCTCACACATCGGGCTTTATCTTACGTGTGATTGGCGAGCTCTTTGTATTACTAGCACTCGCAGTGTTTGGTGGGATCTAAGTAGCACCAAAATCCGCCGTGTTTGGTGGGATCTGAGGAGCACCAAAGTCCGCAGTTTTTGGTGAGATCTGAGGAACACGACTTTTCTCCTTCAGATTAACCTGATCCCTTAGTTGGTTTAAACCGTTTTGTATTTCGTTCACTATTCATATTGTACAATAATTCCAATTCGACAATATGGTTCATCACCTACCTCGTAGTCCAACAAGGGGACGCTATTTCCCAACTCCTAGCGCCAGTGATAACATATAATGATACTACAATACTTCAGTCAGATTGATCCGTTTAGCCACGGCCTTCTTTGATTAGGAGAAAGAAGAGAAAAGTACGTTGAACAGTGGTATCATGTTAGATACAAAGAGAGTAATAAAATAAATAAATAAATAGTAACTCTAGAGCAAAGCGAGACAAACCGAGTTATCGTTCTGGTCCAATACGACCACCCGTCTAGGTTGAAGTCCGGACCGAAGTGGTGTGTTGTAGGTTATATTCCACTAAGTCAGCAGGATGTACTCGCCTGGTGCAGAAAGTAGTTCTGTATTAAAGAGTGCTAATCGTTTTTTTTTCCCTTTAAAACATTTTTATTGCAGTTTCCTGTTATGTTTTTGGCTGTAACTGTATTCTGGACATGTTTTTGGCTGTAACTGTATTCTGGACATGTTTTTGATATTTGAACATGCAGCTCATCATGTTTAGGACTGTTTTTGATATAAATTTCAGAAGTGAAATTAGACAGGGTATGAAATTGCATGGGTAAAAATAACTTTGACCATTTGACCTGGTGTTAGCATACAGCTGAAGAAATGTTTCTTAGAATAAAGTAAACCCTCTATTTTCTTGTTAATGTTTAATAGCAGACATGTTTATTTGCATGATATAGTAAGTTTCCCATACAATTCTAATCAGGTTTGAGTTTTTAAGAGGTTGTCAAAATTCTCACTTTACTATGGAAGGGGCATTGGAGACTCATTTACGCTAATATAACCTGTAACCTGGAGATAACTCCCAAACCTGCAAGTCACTCAACCACCAGGATGATTGATAAATACTTCAAAATTGCCATGCGAAGCAATATTCTGAGCTTCAGATTGGGGGTATGAAAACCCTCTGCGTTAGTTTAAAGTTTGTTCAGCCCAATAGTATGCAACGTAAGTCAAATACGTATGGTTATAATTCATGATTTGAATAGTAACTTACTTGAATAGTAACTTAACACTACACAGTCCCATTAAAAAATCCTTTTAACGAAAAAAAAAAAGATATGTATCATGATCATTAAGCTCATGGTGCTAGGCTGGGATTGTGTGTTTTACTTTTATGATATATTCAGGATTTGTTTGGGCAACATTTAAATGTTGAGTTTAATGTTCCATCTGTGAGAGCCTAAAATGTGTTGTTTTAACTGAAGCGTCTGCGTGATTAATTAACATAACATCAAAAAAGGAATCGATGTATCGTTTATTGTGATTCTCTTCACGTTATTTTGATGTAAATAAATACTGATGTACCGACATCATTACGTGTATTGTACACAGCTTGTCAACTTACCTCAGCATCAAGTCGTATCTTCGCGACGGTAGTAAAGGCGACATCATTACGTGTATTGTACACAGCTTGTTAACTTACCTCAACATCAAGTCATATCTTCGCAAAGGTAATAAAGGCGACATCTTTACATGTATTGTACACAGCTTGACAACTTACCTCAACATGACGTCGTATCTTCGCAAAGGTAATAAAGATAAACTCATCCATCCAACAACTTACCTCAACATCAAGTCGTATCTTCGCAAAGGTAATAACGGTAAACTCAAACGCCCAGCTAAAGTACCCATCATTTTTGTATGGATCAACTGAAAATACGTATGTTTGTGCATATTAAGTTGTAAAAGTAGACACAAGCAAGGTTTTACGCAAGCGTAAAATAGCTGCCGAGAGACAAGAAGTTAACATAATAATATATCAAGTCACGGGTGTTAAAACAATATTGAAAAAAATAATTTTGTCACGGAGACATTAACAAGCCACGACCGTTTTTTCTTATATTCTTCCCGATTTTTACCATCAGTTCTTCCTACCAAGCATTTCGAATCAATGTGGGCGACCTCGCTTCTTTCTGTTCAAATAAATACCTTGACATGCCTTGCATATTGATTACAATTACCTTGTTACACGACGTGCTAGAAGTACACATCAGCACAGAAATACAATTTATCGATAGATCCTGTTCACATGTAAGGGATACGTGTGCGTTAGAGTGCGTATTACAACACATATAAACTGTTCACTGTTATCATGTGTAATTATAAGATTGCATCATCAAAGTAAAAATGTAAAGGAACTGTTATTACCTTACCATCAGCAATAATGAAAACCAATGAAAATTAAAAACTCAACTGCGCTATTGAGGCTTGTGAATTATACATATAATAGTAATGATTACATGCTTCAGTAGACTGGTTTACGAAAACGTCATTTCAGCAAGTGAAATGGTAACCTTTCAACATTACAAAATATGTGTTTATACCATTCAAGTTTTTCAGACGAGTTCTCTAGGAATTCAAGTTGTCTGTTAACCATAGACATATATAAAACCCATATAAGAGTCAGCTGCCTTCGACAACTGAATAAATATCGAACAGGAAATGTAACATTCAAGGACCACAGTCAACCACAAACAACAGAGAAAAAAACAATAATTACAAAGATTGCATTTCGACTCCGACCAATCTACGGTGCACCTTACACGCCATATCGAGTTATGCAGCATCCAGTTTCATATATTCAGCTATGGGATGTTTATAATTGTCAAAGACGTTCTATCCCTTTATCCATTCATGCATCCATCCATATCTATCTGTCTGTTCGTCCATCCGTCCGTCCGTCCGTCCGTCCGTCCGTCCGTCCATCAATCCATCCATCCATCCATCCATCCATCCATCCATCCATCCATCCATCCATCCATCCATCCACCATCTATCCATCCATCCATCCATACATCCATCCATCCATCCATCCATCCATCCATCCAACCATCCATCCATCCATCCATCTATCTATCTATCTATCTATCTATCTATCTATCTATCTATC
This sequence comes from Cyrtodaria siliqua, assembly GCA_037043455.1. Lineage (NCBI taxonomy): Eukaryota > Metazoa > Mollusca > Bivalvia > Adapedonta > Hiatellidae > Cyrtodaria > Cyrtodaria siliqua. The sequence continues at coordinate 167,244 of JAWPHD010003791.1, forward strand.
TATCTATCTATCTATCTATCTATCTATCTATCTATCTATCTATCTATCTATCTATCTATCTATCTATCTATCTATCTATCTATCTATCTATCTATCAATCTATCTATCTATCTATCTATCTATCTATCCATTCTATCCATATCTATATCTATCCATATCCATCTATCCATATCCATCTATCCATATCCATATCCATATATCCATATAGCCAAATATCCATATATCCATATATCCATATATCCATATCCATCTATACATATCTATCCATATCAATATCCATATCCATATCTATCTATCCATATCAATATCCATCTATCCATATCCATCTATCCATATCCATCTATCCATATCCATAACCGTATCCATATCCATATCCATCTATCCATATCCATATATATCTTTCTATCTATCCATATCCACATCCATATCCATCTATCCATATACATATCCATATCCATCTATCCATATCCATATATATCTTTCTATCTATCCATATCCACATCCATATCCATCTATCCATATCCATATCCATATCCATCTATCCATATCCATATCCATATCCATCTATCCATATCCATATCCATATGTCCATATCAGTAGTATAGAAACTGGCTGTACTGGACCAGTTTCCAGTCCGGGGCTCCGAGATGTCTAAAATTCGTCTCGCGAGCCCCTCCCTGGAACCCCCATCCCCAGTACCCCCAGTGTCTATACTACTCTCGCAAGCCCCTCCCCGGAAACTTCCCCAGTACTGTCAGTTTCTAAAACACACGATAATTGATAATATGGCGTGTCACTTTATTCTAACTATTTTTCAAATCTAAACAGGTGTACGCTTCCAACCAAGTGGCTAACCAGATTTCAAAATAAGCGGTAAAAAAGTTTTAATGCAATCAAACAAAGTCGGAAGGAACAGGACAATCATACTCATCATCACTATAAATATCACACTCCATTATAGAATATTTTATTTTCCTACAAGCATATATTTCACATTTCAAATCGAGAAGTTTTTCCTTGTTTTCGTCAAGTTTTTTAAGATAATAATTCATTTCCGATCGTAATCGTTTTCGTTTATTAATTTGACTTTTCTTACTATCTAGAAAATCAGCACGAATCACATCATAGTCTACTTGACCTAGCTTACCTAATAGTCTTCGATATTTATTTTTTAACTCCTCACGTTTTTCACATATCTCTTCCACAAATGTTTGTTCCATATGTAATAAGTAATATATTATATTTTCATAACTTTAACGCACTTTCATGTCTTGAATGTCCTTAAACGGTACCCAACTATTAACATTTTCATTGTAACCCTTCCATTTAATCAATGTTTGTTTGTTTTTGTAATCACGTCGTATAACCTTTTCAATTTTGAATATTTCTTGATCAGCTTTTAACATTTCCAATTCATAAAAGCTTCCATCAATGTTTTGTTTTATACGTCACAGGACTTGTATATTGAATTTTATTAATAACAAATATTTCTTCGGTCCAATTTGGAGTATGACCTTTTTCAAACGTTCTTTTATATTTACTGATTCTAACCTTGTCTCCTATTTTAAACTTCGGCAAAGCTTTATTAATTTTCGTCTTTCCAAACAAGTTGAAATACACCATTCCTTTATTTTTCTCATCACTAGCCTCAATCGGTGTCATTTTAATACTCCGATGTTTTGTATTATTGTATTTATCAACATCGCCTGTAACAGGTCTGCATATGTATATGTATTGTTTGCTGTAAAATATTTCCACATCCTCTCTTTTAGTGTTCTATTAAATCGTTCAATTACTACAGCTTTTCCGAAATTAAACGTGTGATACATTTCGATATTATTATTAATAAGAAATTGCTTAAATATTTTGTTATAAAACTCCACACCCTGATCAACCCAGAGCAATTTACATTGTCTCCCTGTGCTTATAATCTTTTGGAAACCTTTAGTAATTTCTATACCAGTTTTATTTGGAACTGGAATAACCTAAGCAAATTTACTAAATACATCAATAACAGTAAGCAAGTATTATACACCTTTATTATATTTTGAAAACGATTGCATATCAACCAAATCAGCCGACCATATTTTATCAATTTCATTAATAATCACACGGCGTTGAGTGAACTTTCTTCGTACAGGTTTATGCAGTTCATCGGCTAGCTTATCAGTCCATCTCAACGCCTTTTCTTGTTGTTTGATGCTCCAAGTCCTAGTTTATATTTTGCACTAATTACGGGCTTGACTATCAAATTCTTGGCGAGTTTTTCTCCAAGTGATTTGGATTTGCTCGTTTTTAAACCGTCCAGCATGTTTTTTATCGCACATTGATTTATTACTAGGACTTTCGTCATAACAATAATCATGCGTTTTGCAAATAGCATCTAATTCATTTGATGGTTCTCCACTGTCAAGCGGATTACCAGGACCGCAATATTTATACACAGGAATTGTTAGCCCCTTTTTAGGTAACAAAGGGAGTAAAGCTTTATGAATATCAATACTCCCGCCTTGTGTACTTTTAACAAATTGTGTTTTAGTACTACCACAAGATGCGCAAGTTGCTTTTAACATTCTCCTACCATTTTTTGCTAGTATATACTGAGGATTGAAATTTTCAGTCATCATCTTTTCTTTAACACAGTAACTCATATATAATATGATTAGACTAAACTTTGTTTACAAAATATGATTTTATAATGTTTTCATTTTCCATGGGTTTGTAAGGCTTTAATATTTATAAAGAATATCGTACACACTGTTTCCTTCTTGCAACTTGTTAATGAAGAATAAACAGAAATATCAGCATAAGACACTTGTTTTATCTTGATACTGAATTGTGTTGTATTTTAAGTTGGGTATGTAAGTTGACTTAAGCCAAACGGATCAAAATAATACTCATTGCAATAACAAGTCCAATGTGTACCAGGTCCAGTATAATCATCAAGATTAATAATACCGCATTCTTGTTTATTTTGTTTTGTCGGTAATTTGTTCTTGCTAAACACTCTCCTAAAGTTTTTACTGTCTAACCGCTTAACTCACTTTATTATGTCTACGTTAGAGACAGGCTCGTTTTTGAAAAATAATATTTTTTTACGATTGGGATACGTCTATATGGTCTAATTTGTGAGTCTACTTGTAAATCTTTTCCCTTTTTACCTACTTGTAAACCTTTCCCCGTCAAACCACTAATAAGAGATCCAATTAAAGGAATTCCTAACGAAGTAAGAAATCCAAGAAATCCGCCGTCTTGTTGTTGATGCTTTGTCAGTTTAATAGGGCAGCAGCCTTTTGACTTTTATTTTTTTTCTTTGTGACGGTGTTAGCACTCTTGATTAAAATAGTGCTTGTTTTTTATCACTAAGGATAGTTACCATTCCATTTCCGAATATTTATCGATTCCAGTACTCGTTTTAGTCAACAAACCAGCTAATGCTCCCAAAAAGCCTCCATTTTTAGACTGAGATTTCATTTGTGATTTTGATATATTCACATCCAGTCCATGTCCGTTGGATTTAGCTTTGTTAATATGACTAGCTGTCAACAACAAAAGAAAATCTCCAGTTAGTTGATTATTCTTTAGCCTGAGCGTTAACTCACTTTTGCTTTCATATGCTTTTGCTAAACTTCTCCTTTGCCCCTCTGTCAAATCTCAAATAAGTTACGTAAGTCATATATATTATAAGTTAGATTAAACTATCACTAATTCATTTCCAACAGCATCAATAACAACATTTTCCTTGTATAAGACCAAAGCATAAACTTTATATCTAGCGGTAGGAACGTTGTTTAGTTTATACCTCGAACTTAGTTGTTTTGGATCAACAATGACTTCATTACCTGTGTAACTCAAATCGAAATATATCATTTCAAAGAGATTTTTAAAATTACTCGCATTGAGTAAAGTTCAAGTGTTTTTATCATTTTGCTTGTAGGAATAATTAATAACATCTCTGAATATTCTTATGATATTAGCAAAACTATATTCGGTTTCTGGATAATAAACTTCATTTCCAACTTCCAATCTAGCTGATTGCGAATAGCAACCAGCATCAGCAGCATTGAGCTTAAACGTATCTAAAAGGTGAGGAGGACTCTTGTCTGCCCTTTGCAAATACACAAAAACTTGTTTCGGATTTTTAACACCGGCCATTATTCTAAATACAGATTCTGTTAGTTGAATACTTCCGCTTTCTTGTATCATTTCACGAAGGTAAGTCCATCTTGTTGTTGTCATGTGTTTTGTTGTCAGTTAATCGATTAACTTGAGCATATGTTCCCGTCCTGATGTCTTAAACTTTTTTTAATCGTGCCATATAACTTATATTACATTAATAATTTTAAAACAAATCGAAATGATGTATGAACTCTATTAAGATTAATAATTATACCGTAGAAATCAGTTATTTAAATATTAATTCTTTTAATGATCGTTTTGTTTACTCCACAGAACCCGACTCTGAAAGGATATGACCTCGTAAGGTCAGCTGTACTTATTTCATAAATAACCATAAATAACATCCCCATATGATCCGTCAACAATAGAATTACTTATCATATCACAGTGGATATATAAAGTATCGATAGAATTTTTTATGTTTGGTACAACTGTCCCAAATTGAGTTTCTCTAATAACTGCATCTTTTTAAAACCCAATTAAGGTGTGAAAGTTTGATTCTCTTAAATCAAGCATGAACTTATTATGAATGGTAACTAAACATTTGAAACTTGATAAATCAAATTCAATTCTTATTGTGACAGGTAAGTCATCAGTTAAATCACCATTTACAGTCAATGTTTCTTTTATATAATTATCGATATCGGCATAACTGTAATTTCCATTTGTAAAAATAATATTTTTCCAATCTGTCCCATTGTGACACCTTATTAAAATCCTCGCTAATATTATACCAAGAGTAAGTCATAGAATTAATCTTATCGAGTCCAATACCATACCGTTTGTTCTGGTCTAATATCAATGATCTATCAAATACGGTTGTAAAATTACTAGGTGTGTTAGAGTTATTAATTAATGTAGCTCTTTCTGATGATAATACCATTGTTTGTTCCATTATATATATTTTAGTAGATAAATTAATCGCCTTTGAAATACAGTTTAAAACTAGATTTTTCAAAATTGAAAACTTGAGTAGTTCTGCGGTTTATGGACGGGAGGATGTCCAAAATTGTGATTTCGGAAAATATGCTTCAAATGTTCCTTTTAGTATTCGTTTGCCATTTTCTATTTTTGGTTGAGTAAATGACTCATCAGTAGTACTTATATTAAACAAACTAAACTCTTCTATACCGATGTCTGTATTTGCCACAGTATATGTAAGGTCTGCCTCAACTACATAACGTCCGGGTTTTTCAATGTTAACGCTACTAGCACCAGTATATTCTGTAGTTGTTTATGTTTATAATTGGATTGGTTACAAAAGTAAACGCTTTGAGAAAAAAGATTCCATGACAGGTTATTTCGAGCTGTTTTCGCGTTGGATATGATGCATAACCATTGTTATCGTTCATAATACTTATAACATCATCTATTGTATATTCAAGCAGTAGAATCCGTCTTAAATCTTCTATGTTTACTTTCAACTCTTCAATTATACCAAGAAGTGATTTGTGGCGACTATCAGACTTTTGATTAAACTGTTTCAATAAATTTATTTCATTATCAAAAGCTTTGCTCCTGTCATCCTGAGCAGCTCTCATTTGTCTTGAAACACCAGCAATAGCAACTAAGTGTTCATTTTTGTCAACCATTTTGTCCAAAGCAATCTCTAGCGACTTACTTGTCAACCAATTTATTTTTGATGTCTTCAAACTCTTTGCTGATATCGTCAACGTTAGTGTTTATCTGTTCATTTAATATTTAAATTTGAGTTATTTCGGTAGTAAAAGCAGTTCTCATTAGTGTTGTAGCACCAGCAATAGCAGCTTCACGTTCATTGTTATCAACCATTTGCTTATTGATTTCTCCAATCTGTTTATCAATACTGTCAACACCAACTTGTATTTTTTCGCCCAACTTTTTATAGAGATCGCTATCTTCCAATCCATCTTCTTTCTTTTCTAACTCTTTCAAAGTATCACCCAGAAGTTTTGTTTCATCTTTTAAACCATTTTGAATTTCAATCATTTTCTCACGGTTTGTTTGTAATTGCTTTTTTTTTGACTGATTCTAAATTTGTCAACATGTCTGGAATTTTATCAATATTATAATCACGTGTGATCTTTGCTACTCTTCTTACGGTAAATTGCTTTGTTGCTGCATCATCTGCTTTGTCTGGATTGACAACATTGATAGTTCTATTTTTTATCCATGTCAAGATCACTTCTCAGAATATTTCCCTGGTTCTTGCCCTGGTTCTTGCCCTTGTGAAGATAATTAACCAGATGTTTCTGTTTTACATACTCAGACAGCACAATACCAAAATTTGTAATATTAACACCGCCTGAACTAGTTTCCTCGCTTCTAGGATCATTAAATATTCCAATTAATATGGTTAGATTAAATTTCGCCGGTGAAGTTTCTTTTGATCAACTTCCTAGGGCGATCAAGATACAGAAAATCATACTGTTTGTCAGTTGCTGTTCTGTACTGCTCTTTGCTAACACCTTGTTCGTTGGAAGCATACCCAGCTCAGGATTAACTGTAGTTGCAAAGAAGATGTAATGAGAGCAATTCAACCGAATGTCTCTGGGAGTTTTGTAATAAGATTGTGACAAGTAACTCACGCAACAATTTTTATGCCTTACCTTGATAAAATAATTAATAATATCATTTTGGTTGCAATCACAAACCTAATCATCAAAAATAGCTATCTTTTGAATATCAGAGTTCAAATCATTCACAGGGATAACTTGATCATTTGAACACTCAAGTATATCTTTGACTGGAATTTTATTCTTTTTTGCTATCTTTTCAAGTTTTTGCGACAAGACCTTATACTTTGACTGCTCCAAGTTTTTAGCAAACAAATACATCTTGTCATAGTAAACTAAAGGTTTTAACAACATGTGAACTAATGTGTTTGTCTTGCCAGAACCTGAATTACCACATATAAGCATTATAAAAAACAGCCTGGCATGAAGTTCCATATCTGCTTGAAATTACCGTTGTCTGTCTTTATATCATAGTTTGGAATTTCCATTATAATAATACTTGGATAATACTTAACTAATCTTAACTTCTTAAAGTGGAAATAATTAGCGAATAAAATGAAAATATCGAATAATCTTATTAAAGAATATGAAAATAAAGTTATTCAAAAAAGACTAGAAAGAGGAGCTGGTAAGGATTTATACCAAACAATTCTCGAGCCACAGAGCAAACAAGACAGCTAGCTGAACATTTGGTTACCCATCCAGAAATACGTCAACAGTTGGCTACACTTCCGGAGGCGCTGCGCCCGCAGTTAGCTGCCCCGCCTGAGCGTGGAGCCATAGCACCACCACCACCACCGCCTGTTTCAAGAGACTAAAACCGTAGATCCTAAAGACGGGGCACCGCCGACTGATTATATGAGGAACTGAAGCGGAAGGTAGAGTCGGAGCTAAATAAAAAAAAAAGCTTCAGAAAGAGTGCTTGAGCCAAATCCTGTCAAAACCTGCGAAAAAATCAAAGAAAAACATGCTTCAATCGCGCCTGAGAAAGAAGAAGAATCGGAGGAAGAAGAACCTGCTGCGAGGCCTAAGAAACCCAAACCAATTTATGATGTTGACTTAGATGCTGGTATGGAAAAAGAAGTACTTGATAAGTATGGTTTGCTAGTCCCATCTGAAATACCAGGTATTATGGATGGAAGTGCTAAACTAATAAGGTTATTAAAAAGGCTGGGGATATACAAGATCAGCTGACTCGTGATTCAGCAGGCCTGATGAGAAAAATACGTGACCTCAATCCAGAAAAACGTGAAGAAAGGCTCAAAAAGGCGATAGATCAAAGAACTATAAAAAACTTAGAGAAACGATTGGAAACCCCGAGACTGCTAGTGATAATCAAGAGAGCTATATATGGGAATATGCTATGCTGGCTAATGATATAAAAGCTCTAGAATTTTACAAAGAGAGGTTAAATTAACGAACTCGGGCGGTTACAGAGACTACAAAACAGACTTCCAGTGAAGGGATGCAACAGAAAAGGCATTCCTACAAGATAAGCAAAGATGGTCACTACGGTATGCTGCAAATGGATATACCTAATCTTGCTGGTCATCAAAAACTAATTGTTAGACAAGGGGGGTCAGTTTTGCTAGATTTGAAAGTAGACGGAGATTTAATAAACTTGATAACAAACGGTTACAATAATGGAAAACTACTCGAAGCTATCTCAACATGCATTCAAGAAACTGACAGAATTATCTGATTTACCAATTCTTAAAAGTTCTTCAAAGTTCAAGAAGATTTTAGGGGGTTGTGTAGAATATTACAATAGTCATGATGATCTGGTTAATGATCTAGAGTTAGTATGTGAAAGTATTAAATCTGGAACTAATAGTCCACAGTTAATAAATAAAGGTATTAGGCAGCATATAGACTTATTTATAAATTATGCGAAAGAATTAACACAGGGTTGCAAATCACAAGTGGGATAATTGGTTGTACTGCCGCATTGGTATTAATCCCTGAAGTTCCTGTTTTCATAGCTATTGTTGGAGCAATTCCCCCAATAATTGCGGTTTTGATGAACAAAACTAAAATAGCAGAGAAAAAGGTTTTATTAAAATCACATCATAGGAGTTTCAAACAACTTCTTTCATATGTGCAAAGATTTAATATGCCAGATGGGGAGATAATCTCATCATGCTTTTCTAAAATACTCCATCTGCAGCAAAATGATAGTTTTACTGAACTCCTGGAAAGGTATATTGAGCGGTTCAAGTTAAATGGTTACTAAAGAGATGCTCCGTTTGAGCATCTGTTCAAGTTGAACGGCTACTAGCCGTTTAACTGGTTGGGATGCTCAGTAGGAGCATCCGTCCAAGTTAAATGGTTACTAAGCATCCGTCAAAGTTAACTGGTTGCTAGTTCTTTTTCAACCTGTTTTCAACCTGTTTCCATATAATATCGTACTTGTCTCTAGTAGCTTTTGTCTTAATTGGCTGTGTTTCTTTTTTTTATTTCTAATAGCTTGAATATCTTCTGGAAAATGTAAGTAAATTTAATTACTCTTTTCCGGCCTCCTACCTTATCTAAAATTTTTACAGTCTTGTAAAACAAATCCTCACATTTCTGCTTATCAATTGGAGATAAATTGTACCCCCAAAAGTTTGTCTAGATGATATCTTCTATGATAAACGCTCTTTTTGCTAACTCCACGATAATCTGCAACAAGATCATATCCATTGTGAGTCCCACATTCGATATACGTTCCCCGTTAAAAACCCTGCAAGTAGTATTACAATTTTACGCATGCATAGGTGCAGTTGTAACAAAGTTTATACCCAACACAATTCTTACAATGTGTCTTTTTGTCGACTACATAAAATAAAAAACAATCCATGCAAAACTCGAAAGAATCAAAAACACCTAATAATCTCTTACAATATATGCAGTTTGCCATATAATATACTATTATTATTATTGTTTTAATTAATACTTAAAAGAATAAGAATAGCATAATATTATATGGTATACACAGATGATATAAATAAATTAATTAATTTTTAAGAAATATTTTCTATATAATAGTATATAATGAGTGAAAGAAATTGAAAAATCCCCGAAACAATATAGTAAGGATTTCTCTGTAGATATTGTAGATAGATTAGATCCACTCTCTCAGCTTCGTCGGAGGCGAAAAACAGTCACAAAATTCCTCAAGATGGAATTGAAAAGGACGGGTGGTTTTAAATTGAGTGTTGCTTTGCAAATGTCTTTCAGTAAATCGACTGGAAATGCAGCTTTCTCAACTACATACAAAACAGCTTACTTTGCATCCCTGGCAACAATAATCTCAGGCGAAAACGATATCAAGGACGCTTTAGATATGGCAACTGATGAACTTATGTGTAGAATTTGGAATTGGGATTCTCATGGAAGTGGCTGGGTAACTGAATCGGTGGATGTGCATTATGTAAACAGGGTGAAGTATAAACTTTTGAGAGGCAGCTCTTATTTAGAGTTGCCGAAAGAACTTTCTAATCCTAGAAAAGGTTTAACAAATATACAAAATGAAAAATATGACGAATGCTTCAGGTGGTGCCACCTAGCATATACATTTCCTGCTAACAATAAACCTCAAAGAATAACAAAGTACAAAAAGCACATTGTTGATCTTGATTACAGTGGAATTACATTTCCTGTTACATTAAAGCAAATCCCCAAAATAGAAAAAATAATATATGTTTTAATATATTTGGATATGAAAAATATGGGGTGTATCTTTTGTACATATCAAAAAATAAAGTAGAAGAAGAACGTGATATGCTTTTGATTGTTGAAGAAGAAAAAAATCATTATGTATGGATAAAGGATTTTAACCGGTTGATCTTTAATCAAACTATGCACGAGGGAAAAATGGTTCTGTAAAACATGTCTGCAATACTTTACGTTAGAAAAAGTCTAAGAAAAGCATAAACCTGATTGTCTTTCTCGAAATGGCAAGCAAGCAATACAAATACCTTTTGCGAGTGAAAAGGTTTTCTTAAGAAACTATGATAGGCAATTAATGGTTCCATTTGTTATATATGCTGACTTTGAAGCAATAACGGAATAAATCTCTTTAGCTGCAAATAATCCAAAAAAACTCGTTTTTTAAATATATCTCTCAAGAATACTCTGGTGAAAAGTTAGAACTGTTGAAAAGAAAAGGAGTTTACCCGTATGCTCATATGGATAGCTTTGAATGCTTCAAGGAAAATCAATTGACAGATAAGGAAAGCTTCTACTCCCAGTTAAATGATGAAAACATCTCAGATTCAGATTATGAGCATACTAAACAAATATGGAAGACATTCAAGATCAAAAACATGGGGAATATCATGATCTGTATTTGAAAAGTGATATTTTGTTATTGGCTGATGTTTTTGAGAACTTCAGAAAAATGTGTTTTGAGTATTACAAATTAGATCCTTGTCATTACTTCAAAAGTCCCGGTTCAGCTTGGGATGCCTGATTGAAAATGACTGGGATTAAACTTGACTTGATTACAGATATTGGGTGCGAGGCGGCGTGAGTTATATTGCGACTAGATATTCAAAAGCTAATAACAAGTATATGAAAAACTATGATAGTAGTAGACAGAGTAAGTATTTAATGTATCTTGATGCTAACAACTTGTAAGGGTGGGCGATGTGCCAACCGCTACCAACTGGTAATTTTAAATGGGTCGATAAATTTGAAAAAGGAAAATCAAACTATATTGTTGAGTGTGATCTTGAATATCCCGAAGAGTTACATGACTTGCATAATGATTATCCTCTTGCTCCGGAAAGTTTAAATATAAAAGATAAGTGGTTGTCGGACTACTGCAAGAACTTGAAGAGTAAGTTTGATTTGGGAACAAGTAAAACAAGGAAACTTGTTACTACATTAAAGGATAAGGAAAGATATGTTACACATTATAAAAATTTAAAGTTCTATGAGAGTTTGGGATTAAAAGTAAAAAAGATACACAGGATACTCCAATTTGATGAGTCTCAATGGTTGAAAGTGTATATCGACTTTAATACTGCAAAAAGGATAGCAGGAAAAAATGCTTTCGAAAAAGATTTCTTCAAGCTTATGAATAATTCAGTTTTTGGCAAGACGATGGAAAACTTGAGAAAGAGAGTTAATGTTCAGCTGCGCATGACGAGGAAGTCCTTTTGGAATATGCGGCAAGACCATCGTTTATTTCTTGTAAGATGTTTATTGAAAACTTGTTTGCAATCAATAGGGTAAAAGAGAGACGTGTCTAAAATCGCTCTAGTTATGTTGGTTTGTGTATTCTATACTTATCAAAATACTTAATGTATGATTTCCACTACAATTATGCTAAAAACTACTACAATGAAAAAGTTAAGTTGTTGTTTACTGACACTGATTCTCTGTGTTATGAAATTAGAACAAAAGATGTGTATGCTGATCTTTACAAAGACAAAGAACTTTTTGATAACAGTGATTATAATCCAAAAAGTGAGTTTTACTTTAACGATAACAAAAATGTTATTGGCAAGATGAAAGACGAAGCCTGTGGTGCGGTGATCGTAGAGTTTTTGGACTGAGGAGTAAGTCATACTCCTACATTTTGGCTGATAATACTGGGACAAAGAAATGCAAAGGTATCGAAAAATGTGTTGTCAAAAAATAGATAACGCATGATAACTACAAAAATATTTTATTCACAGCGACAGAAGCTCACTATGAAATGAAAGTTATCAGATCTAACAAACACAATCTAAGCATCTATGAAATTAATAAAAAAAAGCTTGTCCGCATATGATGACAAAATGTACATATTAGACAATGGTTGTGATACACTAGCATGTAAATAATAATTAAAATCAAATATAATATATTAATTATTATATATGGAACAAAAATGTGTAGAAAAGGTATGCGAAAAAGTCAAAAAATAAATATCAGAAAAAAACACCGATTGAGGCCAGTGATGAGAAAAATAAAGGAATGGTGTATTTCAACTTGTTTGGAAAGATCAAAATTAATAAAGCTTTGCCGTAGTTTAAAATAGGAGACAAGGTTAGAATCTGTAAATTTAAAAGAACCTTTGAAAAAGGTTATACTCCAAATTGGACCGAAGAAATATTTGTTATTGATAAAATTCAATATACAAATCCTGTGACGTATAAAATAAAAGACTTGAACAACCAAAACATTGATGGAAGCTTTTATGAATTGGAAATGTTAAAAGCTGATCAAGAAATATTCAGAATTGCAAAGGTTATACGACGTGATTACAAAAAGAAACAAGCAATGATTAAATGGAAGGGTTACAATGAAAATTTTAATAGTTGGGTGCTGTTTAAGGACATTCAAGACATAAAAGTGCGTTAAAGATATGCAATCATAATATATTACTTATTATATATAGAACAAAAAATTCTGGAAGAGATATGTGAAAAACTTGAGGAGTTAAAAAAATAAATATATTGAAAACTATTGCTATTAGGTAAGTTCGGTCAAGTAGAATATGATGTGATTCGTGCTGATTTTCTAGATAGTAAGAAATGTCAAATTAATAAACGAAAACGATTACGATCGAAAATGCATTATTATCTTAAAAAACTTGACGAAAACAGGGAAAAACTTCTCGATTTAAAATGTGAAATATATGCTTGTAGGAAAATAAAATACTCTATAATGGAGTGTGATATTTATAGTGATGATGCGGATAATTGTCCTGTTCCTTCCGACTTTGTTTGATTACATTAAAACTTTTTTACCGCTTATTTTGAAACCTGGTTAGCCACTTGGTTGGAAGCGTACACCTGTTTAGATTTGAAAAATAGTTAGAATAAAGTAACACGCCATATTATCAATTATCTTGTGTTTTAGAAACTGACAGTACGGGGGAAGTTTCCGGGGAGGGTCTTTCGGGAGTAGCACAGAATCTAGGGGTACTGTGGGTGGGGGTGTCCAGGGATGGGCTCGCGATACGAGTTGGATGAGGAGCCCCGGACTGGAAACTGGCTCAGTACCGCCAGTTTCTATACTACTCATATCCATATCCATATCCGTATCCATATCCATATCCATCTATCCATATCCATATCTATCTCTCTATCTATCCATATCCAAATCCATCTATCCATATCCATATCTATCTTACTATCCATATCCATATCCATCTATCCATATCTGTATCTGTATCCGTATCCATATCCATATCTATCTATCTATCTATCTATCTATCTATCTATCTATCTATCTATCTATCTATCTATCTATCTATCTATCTATCTATCTATCTAATCTATCTATCTATCTATCTATCTATCTATCTATCTATCTATCTATCTATATATTATCTATCTATCTATCTATCTATCTATCTATCTATCTATCTATCTATCTATCTATCTATCTATCTATCTATCTTATCTATCTATCTATCTATCTATCTATCTATCTATCTATCTATCTATATATCTATCTATCTATCTATCTATCTATGTATCTATCTATCCATATCCATATCTATCTCGCTATCTATCTATCCATATCTATCTATCTATCTATCTATCTATCTATCTATCTATCTATCTATCTATCTATCTATCTATCTATCTATCTATCTATCTATCTATCTATCTATCTATCTATCTATCTATCTATCCACCATCCATCCATCCATCCATCCATTCATCCAATCCATCCATCCATCCATCCATCCATCCATCCATCCATCCATCCATCCATCCATCCATCCATCCATCCATCCATCCATCCATCTATCTATCTATCTATCTATCTATCTATATATCTATCTATCTATCTATCTATCTATCTATCTATCTATCTATCTATCTATCTATCTCTCTATCCATATCCATATCTATCTCTCTATCTATCCATATCCATATCCATATCAATCTATCCGTATCCATATCTGTATCCATATCCATATATATCCATATCCATATCTATCTATCCATATCCATATCCATCTATCCATATCCATATCCGTATCCATATCCATATCTATATCTATCCATATCAATGTATATATATCCATATCCATATCCATATCTATGTATCCATATCGATATCGATATCCATATCCATATCCATCTATCCATATCCATATCTATCTATCCATATCGATATCTATATATCCATATCCATCTATTCATATCCATATCCATATCCATCTATCCATATCCATCTATCCATATCCATATTCGTATCCGTAATCCATATCCATTTATCCATATAAATATATCCATATACATATCCATCTATCCATATCCATCTATCCATATCCATATCCATATCCATATCCGTATATATCTATCGATATCCATCTATCCATCTATCCATATCCATATCCATATCTATCCTAAGCTATATATCCATCTATCCATATCCATCTATCCATATCCATCTATCCATATCCATATCCATAATCATATACATCTATCCGTAACTATATCTATCTATCCATATCCATATCCATATCCATATATATCCGGATCCATATCCATATCTATATATCCATATCGATATCCATATCCATATCCATCTATCCATATCTATCTATCCATATCGATATCTATATATCCATATCCATCTATCCATATCCATATCCATATCCATATATCCATATCCATCTATCCATATCCATTTCCGTATCTATATCCATATCCATCTATCCATATCCATATCCATATCCATATCCGTGTCCATATCCTTATCCATATCCGTATCCGTATCCATATCTATTTATTTATCTATGTATGTATGTATGTATGTATGTATGTATGTATGTATGTATGTATGTATGTATGTATGTATGTATGTATGTATGTATGTATGTATGTATCTATCTATCTATATATCTATCTATCTATCTATCTATCTATTAGTCTATCTATCCGTATCCATATCTATCTCGCTATCTATCTATCCATATCCATATCTATCTATCTATCTATCTATCTATCTATCTATCTATCTATCTATCTATCTATCTATCTATCTATCTATCTATCTATCTATCCATATTCATATCTATCTATCTATCTATCTATCTATCTATCTATCTATCTATCTATCTATCTATCTATCTATCTATCTATCTATCTATCTATCTATCTATCTATCTATCTATCTATCCATCTATCTATCTATCTATCTATCTATCTATCTATCTATCTATCTATATATCTATCTATCTATCTATCTATCTATCTATCTATCTATATCCATATCCATTTCCATATCCATCTAGCCATATCAATATCAGTATCCATATCCATATATATCCATATCCATATCCATCTATTCATATCCATATCCGTATCCATATTCATATCTATCCATATCCATATCCATCTATCCATATCCATATCATATATATCCTAATCTATATATCCATATCCATATATCCATATCCATATCCATCTGTCCATATCCATCTATCCATATCCATATCCATATTCATATCCATCTATCCATATCCATATCCATCTATCCATATTCATATATCCATATCCATATCCATATTCATATCCAACTATCCATATCCATATCCATCTATTTATATCCATCTATCCATATCAATATCTATCTATTTATATCTATATCCATATCCATATCTATCTATCCATATTCATAAATATATATCCATATCCATATCCATATCTATGTATCCATATCGATATCCATATCCATATTCATCTATCCATATTTATATCTATCTATCCATACCGATATCTATATATCCATATCCATCTATCCATATCCATATCCATATCCATCTAATAGTATCCATATTCATCTATTAATATCCATATTCATATCCGTAATCCATATCCATCTATCCATATACTTCTATCCATATCCATATCCATCTACCCATATCCATTTATCCATATCCATATCCATATCCATATCCATATCTATCTATCCATATCCGTATATATCTATCCATATCCATCTATCCATCTATCCATATCCATATCTATCCTAAGCTATATATCCATATCCATATCCATCTATCCATATCCATTTATCCATATCCATATCCATATTCATATACATCTATCCATAACTATATCTATCTATCCATATCCATATCCATATCCATATATATATATCCATATCAATATCCATATCTATATATCCATATCGATATCCATATCCATATCCATCTATCCATATATATCTATCCATATCCATATCCATATATATATATCCATATCAATATACATATCTATATATCCATATCGATATCCATATCCGTATCCGTATCCATATCTATATATCCATATCGATATCCATATCCATATCCATCTATCCATATATATCTATCCATATCCATATCCATATATATATATCCATATCAATATACATATCTATATATCCATATCGATATCCATATCCGTATCCGTATCCATATCTATCTATCTATCTATCTATCTATCTATCTATCTATCTATCTATCTATCTATCTATCTATCTATCTATCTATCTATCTATCTATCTATATATCTATCTATCTATCTATCTATCTATCTATCTATCCATATGCATATCCATATCTATCTCTCTATCTATCCATATCCATATCCATCTATCCATATCCATATCCGTATCCATATCGATATCTATCCATATCCATATCTATCTATCCATATCCATCTATCCATATCCATATCCATATTCATATCCATCTATCCATATCCATATCCATCTATCCATATCCATATCCGTATCCTTCTATCCCTCTATCCATCTATCCATATCCAAATCATATATATCCTAATCTATATATCCATATACATATATCCATATCCATATCCATCTATCCATATCCATCTATCCATATCCATCCATCCATATCCATATCCATATTCATATCCATCTATCCATATCCATATCAATCTATCCATATCCATATATCCATATCCATATATATCTATTCATATCCATATCCATATCCATATCTATCTATCCACATCAATATATATATATCCATGTCCATAATCATATCCATATCTATGTATCCATATCGATATCCATATCTTTATCCATCTATCCATATCCATATTTATCTATCCATATCGATATCTATATATCCATATCCATCTATCCATATCCATATCCAACTATCCATTTCCATCTATCCATATCCGTATCCATTTCCATATCCATCTATTCATATCCATATCCATCTATCCATCTATCCATGTCCATATTCATATCTATCCTGAGGTATATATCCATATCCATATATTCATATCCATATCCATCTATCCATATCCATATCTATCCATCCATATCCATATCCATATCCATATCCATATCTATATATCCATATCGATATCAATATCCATATCTATATCCATCTATCCATATCCATATCCATATCCATATCCGTATCCATATCTATCTATCCATATCCGTATATATCTATCCATATCCATCTATCCATCTATCCGTATCCATATTCATTTCTATCCTAATCTATATATCCATATCCATATATCCATATCCATATCCATCTATCCATATCCATCTATCCATATCCATATATATCTATTCATATCCATATCCATATTCATATACATCTATCCATATCCATATCCATCTATACATATTCATATATCCATATCCATATCTATCTATCCATATCCATATATATATATCCATATCCATATCCATATCTACATATCCATATCGATATCCATATCCATATCCATCTATCCATATCCATCTATCAATATCCATATCCATCTATCTATATCCGTATTCATCTGGCCATATCCTTATCCATCTATCCATATCCATCTATCCATATCCATATTCATATACATCTATCCATATCCATATCCATCTATCCATATCCATCTATCCATATCCATATCCATATTCATATACATATATTCATATCCATATCCATCTATCCATATCCATATCCATATCCATATCCATCTATCCATATCCATCTATCCATATCCATATCCATCTATCCATATCAGTATCCATCTGTCCATATCCATATCCATCTATCCATATCCATCTATCCATATCCATATCCATATTCATATACATCTATCTATATTCATATCCATATCCATATCCATCTATCCATATCCATATCCATATCCATATCCATATCGATATCCATATCGATATCCATATCCATATCTACATATCCATATCGATATCCATATCCATATCCATCTATCCATATCCATCTATCCATATCCATATCCATCTATCTATATCCGTATCCATCTGTCCATATCCATATCTATCTATCCATATCGATATCTATATATCCATATCTATTTGCCCATATCCATATCAATATCCATCTATCGATCTATCCATATCCATATTTATATATCCATATCCATATATATCGATCCATATCCATATCTATATCCATCTATCCATATCCATATCCATATCCATCTATCTATCTATCTATCTATCTATCTATCTATCTATCTATCTATCTATCTATCTATCTATCTATCTATCTATCTATCTATCTATCTATCTATCTATCTATCTATCTATCAATCTATCTATCTATCTATCTATCTATCTATCTATCTATCTATCTATCTATATATCTAGCTATATATCTATCTATCTATCTATCTATCCACCTATCTATCTATCTATCTATCTATCTATCTATCTATCTATCTATCTATCTATCTATCTATCTATCTATCTATCTATCTATCCATATCCATCTATCCATATCCATATACATCTATCTATATCCATCTATCCATATCCATATTCATAAACATCTATCCATATTCATATACATCTATCCATATCCATCTATCCATATCCATATCCATATTCATATACATCTATCCATATCCATATCCATCTATCCATATCCATATCCATATCCATCTATCCATATCCATCTATCCATATCCATATCCATATCCATCTATCCATATCCATCTGTCCATATCCATATCCATCTATCCATATCGATCTATCCATATCCATATCCATATTCATATACATCTATCTATATTCATATCCATATCCATCTATCCATATCCATATCCATATCCATATCCATATCTACATATCCATATCGATATCGATATCCATATCCATCTCGCCATATCCATCTATCCATATACATATCCATCTATCTATATCCGTATCCATCTGTCAATATCCATATCTATCTATCCATATCCATGTCTATATATCCATATCTATTTGCCCATATCCATATCCATATCCATCTATCCATCTATCCATATCCATATTTATATATTCATATCCATATATATCGATCCATATCCATATCTATATCCATATATCCATGTCTATCTATCTATCTATCTATCTATCTATCTATCTATCTATCTATCTATCTATCTATCTATCTATCTATCTATCTATCTTCTATCTATCTAACCAATAATATCTATCATCTATCTATCTATCTATCTATCTATCTATCTATCTATCTATCTATATATCTATCTATCTATCTATCTATCTATCTATCTATCTATCTATCTATCTATCTATCTTCTTATCTATCTATCTATCTATCTATCTATCCATATCCATCTATCCATATTCATATCCGTATCAATTCTTCTATATATATCCGTATCCATATATCCATATCCATATCCATCTATCCATATCCATCTATACATATCCATATCCATATCCATATTCATATCCATCTATCCATATCCATATCCATATCCATCTATCCATATCCATATCCATCTATCCATATCCATCTATACATATCCATATCCATATCCATATTCATATCCATCTATCCATATCCATATCCATATCCATCTATCCATATTCATAAACATCTATCCATATTCATATCCATCTATCCATATCTATCTACCCATATCCTATATATATATATATCCATATCCATATTCATATCTATATCCATATTTTATCTATCTATCCATATCGATATATATATATATCTCCTTATCCATCAAGCCATATCCATATCCATATCGATATCCATCTATCCATGTCCATATCCATATTTATATATATACATATCCATATATATCTACTCCATATCCATACCATCTATCCATATCCATATCTATCTATCTATCTATCTATCTATCTATCTATCTATCTATCTATCTATCTATCTATCTATCTATCTATCTATCTATCTATCTATCTATCTATCTATCTATCTATCTATCTATCTATCTATCTATCTATCTATCTACCTATATATCTATCTATCTATCTATCTATATATCTATCTATCTATCTATCTATGCATCTATCTTTCTATCTATCTATCTACCTATCTATCTATCTATCTATCTATCTATCTATCTATCTATCTATCTATCTATCTATCTATCTATCTATCTATCTATCTATCTATCCATATATCCATATTCATATCCATATCTATCCTAATCTATATATACCATATCCATATCACATCTATCCATATCCATATCCATCTATCCATATACATCTATCCATATCCATATTCATCTACCCATATCCATCTATCCATATCCATCTATCTCATATCCATCTATCCATATCCATCTATCCATATCCGTATATATCTATCTATATCCATATCCATATCCATCTATGCATATCCATATCCATCTATCCATCTATCCATATCCATATCCATCTATCCATCTATCCATATCCACATCCATATCCTATATCTATCTATCCATATCGATATCTATATATACATATCCATCTATCACATATCCATATCCGTATCCATGTCCATATCCATCTATACATATCCATATCCATATTTATATATCCATATCTATATATATCTATCTATCTATCTATCCATATCCATATCCATATCCATCTATCCATTCTATCCATATCCATCTATCCATATCCATTCTATCCATTTACCGTATCCATCTATCCATATCCATATCCATCTATCCATATCCATGTCCATCTGTCCATATCCATATCCATATCCATATCCATATATATCTATCAATATCCATATCCATATTTATATATCCATATCCATATCTATCTATCCATATCGATATCTATATATACATATCCATCTATCCATATCCATATCCGTATCCATGTCCATATCCATCTATACATATCCATATCCATATTTATATATCCATATCTATATATATCTATCTATCTATCTATCCATATCCATATCCATATCCATCTATCCATTCTATCCATATCCATCTATCCATATCCATCTATCCATTTACCGTATCCATCTATCCATATCCATATCCATCTATCCATATCCATGTCCATCTGTCCATATCCATATCCATATCCATATCCATATATATCTATCAATATCCATATCCATATTTATATCCATATCCATATCTATCTTTTGGTATAACGAGATAACTCGATAAACTGGTTATTTTAATAGTATGTGTTTTTACATTTTCTTATAATACACTATCACATATCTCTATGCTTTTGCACTCTGTCGTAACTGCCACGATCACATTTAATAGTTTACATACCAGTAATATACTCTTTTGGTTCCGCCGTCTGCATGTTGTGACAATATACCTTGACCTTTGAACCGGCTAAAGGCAACGGGTACAACCAGAAATGGCCGTCTTCTGTATATGTGGTGCTGCATTGTTTTACCTCCGAACATGATGCTGGCTCTATATATAAAAAATTTATAATGACTTGTTTTAAATGTGTGCATGACGAGTTCATAAGGAATTAGTATAGCGTTTATTTTTGTTTTTGCAACGCGTTGAGACTTGAATTGCCAAAGTAGTGTTACTACATAAAGATCAAAACATAAATACATATTGTCTAAATGTTAACAACTTGAGCATGATTACATTTGCCCCAAACGCTTATAAGTTTTGAATTAAGCATATATTTCTTTGCATAACTTAGTTTGGTGTGTGCATTTACTCACGTCTACACTTGAACTTTAAAGGCGACCATCGGGAGAGCCGGTAGAATCGTTCACATGTGACGGTATCAATACCCTCCAGAATATGTTCTGATAATGAACAGTCGTACGATCTCGTGGCACCTATGTCTACACTTCCGGTGGAAACAGTTGTGTTTTTTACCAACGGTGGATCTGCACAGTCTGTAGTTAATATGAAAAAGGCACAGCCTAAATGGGGATTTATCCAGTTTGAGTAATTAACTTAAGAATGTTGGCTTGGCAAGTTTTGACATTTTCAAGTTTAAGAATTGTATTTTTTAAATCATAGTTATAGGCTCTCTGACAACAGAATTGTTTCATGTTTTACATTCTCATCGATATGGATATGATGTAGGATTTAAGATGGTAATCATTTTTTCAGCATTTGTTTTTCTTCATATTGTTTGCGTCATTTGTGATCATTTATGTTGTCAACAAAATATATGTGTATCAAGAAAAGGTAGGTCATCACACTTTTTTCCGACTAGACGTCTTTGAAGAGACATTCTAACTCCAAAACTGAACATTTTCACCATTTTTTTCATAACATTACATTTATTGAAAAACAAAGACTAATTTTCGATTACCTATATATGCACATCTTTGAAAACATAACCAATTGTAATTCTCATTCGTCTTTTTACTTTAAAAGCAAACATATATGGACCGTATCCCACCTTTTCCTTTACAAACAAAAATCAATATATAAAAAACGTAAGTTATAATGCTCAACCTTTGTTAAAACTTGTATATGACAAGGTCCTATGACATTTCTTTCAAAACTAGTAAATATACATAGATCTAGGTTCTAATTATTGTATTATTATAATTTCTATAAATTACACATAATTTGGAGTTACATGTAGTTTGACATTTCGCTGTAAAAATACTGTACACACAATTTTGCTGACATGGAGATCGAATGTAAAATTAGCTCAGTATCTACTTTTATATATATATTTCCTTAAAATATCAAACTGTATAATTGAGGATATTGCACTCGTCTTCCTTTTTATGTAAAAAAAAGGACAAGAGATCACGTGTTCCGGGATGAAAATTGAAATAAAAGTTCATGATTTCGGAATCAATCGCGATATTGCGAAGGTGCATGGATGCAAATGTCAGATTATTAACGATGTCGCAACATACAAAGTGAACTAAGTAATGCATATTAACAGTGTTAACATTGACAACAGCCCAAGGTGTTATGGTTTTAGTTTTCCTTTCTTTTTATACTGTATTGTGTACGAAACAACAATTCTAAAACACCCATGCCTACGTCTAGTTTGTAATTATCTCCAATAAGTATGTGCGCATGACTTGGGAAAGATTGGTTGACGTCGTACAATGATGTAGATAGAATTTCTAAGAACACGCTGGGATTTTGTTAAGTACGTTAGTACTTTGAATCTAAAATATGCCAACTAAAATAATTTCGGCATCATAGTTTACTAGCACCACAAACATCACCACAAATGCTTTTGCAAAATACGTTTTTGAAATGTTTAATGTTAACGCTAGTGATGTACCGATTAATCGATTGATTTAAACCCATCATCGGTTTGTTAGGCATCCGATTATGATGATCGATTATGAAGGCCTATAATCGATCATCGGTTAAATGTAAACGTGCTCTTCAAAATAGAAATAAACATAATTATCCAGGAGACAACTCTTGTAAAAATGAGTATGATACACAAATAAACACATTTATATCAGTTGAATAAAATACAGACTTTCATGGCATCAAAACTCAGATTAACATACACATGCTATACTTCGTATACGGGTAAGTATTATCGAGGCAATTTAAAAAGATCCATATTTCATTTCATGCAAAAATATATTTAAAGTATAATTCTGCATCTTGATCGAGGGAAGTAGGTAACTAGTAGATTTAAATAATCTAGAAGATAAGCACACATTTCAAATGTATGCATGCTAAACTGTTCCTGACTCAAACCCGTGGTCCAAAGCATAAAACGATTTGCTTACGAATTAAATTATATAACGCCAAGACCAAACAAAGAACTATTTAAAGGGAGTATGTCATACTCTGGAACAATTGTGTGGAATAGCATTCCTTCATATGTTAGAGAATGTACTTCTTTAAAAACCTTTACATCTAACTGCGTTAAATGGCTGAAAACACAATCATAATGTAATTATTGTAAAAGTATTGTTATGTTTGGCAGTTTTAGATAATTATTGACATCTTGTGTACTGTGTGGTACTTTATTATGCACACCACCACCTCAAACCATGTATATAATTATGTATATATATTAAGAATGATGTGTACATGGTTGTAAATGTGTGTGCATGTGTGTGTTTTTGCATGTATGTATGCGCAATAATGTAAAGGAAATATCACTGTTTTGTTATATATGTTTTACATTGTACATGTATATGTATGATTTTTCAGAGGGCCCCAAGGGAGATTAGTGTTGGCTAATTGGGTCACCCTCTATAAATAAAGACATTCATTCATTCATAATGTGACAAAAAATATGGTTGTAATTTATTCGATAAATCTGAATTAAAACTGCGTTTGCTTTCATTACAAAATGTTACGTTTAACTGAAACAAATAATATATTATTAAACTTGTTTGCAAGGGTTGCACGTGAAAAGCCTTATCATAAAAGTGTTTCGGTTGTAATATGTATTTCTCAACTAATTTTTTAATTATAAACTGCGTTTTAAATTCTTATTTAGTTAAAAAAAACATAGTAATTATATATGATGTACATATATTGTCAAATTAGTCATGGAAATGCTGGAAACTGGAGCCATTAGGGTTTTTTGTTCTCGGTTTATCATGACTAATCTAAATCAAAGACCAAGATTCACTTTAGAAGATTTCTTCAATTAATTATCTTTTCTTTTGTTCATTTTATTCCTTTAAAAAAAGTTTTTAATTACAGTTACAAAAAATATATAATATTTGGAGTTTCGATCTCGGATATTCTGCGTGACAGGCGACCGTGCTTACCTCTACGCCACTGTCACGATTACGTGACGTCCTCATTAACTAGTATATAATGTAATGCGTTAGTCTGTTTCCACGACTTCGCGATACTTACCAAGACCTGAGTAGTGAGTATATAGAGCTTTTCAAAATCCAAATCAATTGAAATTGCTTTGTTTAGTCGTATTTATCGATTATTGGTAACTGACGAGACAATTGGCCAGTATTGATTCATCCTCTCTAATTGCGGAAAATAACGAAGAGTTCCGATGTCTTTGGTCGGCCAATTCCGTCATTTTTCGCCGAAGTGGCCCGAAGTGAATTTACCATGCCTATCAGCGGAAGTAGAGACTGGTTTCCCGTTCCGTAAGCTGGACTCTCATATACTTTGCCGAAATCGGAAACCAAAGGGATAATTTTTTTCAAACTCATAGTATGTGGACAAAAGTTGATACCGTTAAGGGGATTTTCATCCCTGGCGCCAGTGATAAATCCCCTAATAATGATAAATCTATATTTTGCTAATGGTTGTAGAGACGGTTATATATGTATTAATACAGTGATCTTTACAATTGAATGTTGTTTAACGGCTCATCAACACAGTACAGGTTATTTAGAGCCGCCCCAGAGAGAGAGGAAGGATACATAGGAATCCGGAAACCTGCCCTACTCTTATTATCGAATAGATTCCTATGGTTCTTAAACGTGCTCGGTTGATAGACCGATACACGGGACCGCCCGGTTTACGTCCCCATCCGACGGACGAGGCTAAGGAAAAGTGTTTTGCCCAAGAACACACCGATGGAACTCAGTGGCACCACGGAGGATTGAACCCGGGGCCTCCGGTTACAAATCAGCCGCGCTACCGACTGCGCAACGCCAGCCCTCTTCGAATACACAAATAGCAAAGCTTACATATCCTTGAAATTAGTCATGGGCCACATTCATAGGCGCTTATTGGCAAGCATCACGCCGCGGGATATTCATGTTGTATGCAAAGAAATAATTGGTGAATTTGAAATTAGGGTTTCCTGAAATTTTGTCGAAAAATCAATCGGGAATTCGAATTCGCGAAAACGCCGAAGTTTGGCTAATTTTTTTATGATTTTTATTCGCCAATTCAATTTTCCTTTCGCCTATGGCGAACTGGCGAATGCTTAGCGAGAGTCTAGTTACTAAGTCTCGTCCACGTTTGGGAACATAAACTGGGAGGTCTTCTACCGTAGGAATATATTCGATAATAACGGTCAGGCACGGTTCCCGGATTTATATGTATCACCCCTTTAATCATAGGATGGCTGTGATCAATCTAAGATTATTTGTTGTTTTACATGCCAGAATGAGGCATTTGTGCATCAATCTCAATAACAACTTATACCTTAACCATTGACGAGATTCACCGACTTGCGAGTGCGGCTGTGAAGTAGAAGATGCTGAACACTATTTTTTCCAATGTAACACATTTTCAGCTTATCGGCTTCATCTGTTTCAGTCTACTCGCCATTTACACTCGTTAAATGTAAGCACACTCCTTTATGGTCGTGAACAGATAACTGACAGATACCTGACAGGAAAAATAAATCCCTCTTCGTAGCAGTTCAAACACATAGGTTTACATAGGTGTCTGATTCTACGAAACATTTCGCCACTCTAAGCATACCATTATAGTGTTTGATGTTGTTGTGTTGTTGTTATTACATATCTCAAGTTATACAGCTATATACAGCTATATCAATTGATATAACATGTATAAACTGTTAAAAGCGTTAATGTTTTCTAACTGACTGGAACTTAGAGATTGGGGAAAACTCTCTCTCTCTCTCTTTCTCTCTCTCATATGTTGTGCTCACTATTCATCACTCTCTCTCTAAATGTATTATTTGCCATTGTAATTATTGTAGCCATACGCATTTGTAATTTCAAGATGTTAACTGGGAAGGGTTTAAACTAATGTTGGTAGAACTTGTTACCCGACCCAGTTGTCATTGTAATATTTCTATTGTATATATTAGGATATTAGTCTGTATTTAACAAATTATTAGCAATAAAATATGTTTAAATTAAACAACAATTCAACTCTATGATAAGTAACTATATACCTGTGTTTTCACAGACGGCCACGTCTCCTCCTGGTATACATCGTTGTTTTCCGGAACAGGGTCGGTCTTTACAGGCGTCAGCTATG
Organism: Cyrtodaria siliqua; assembly: GCA_037043455.1. Classification (NCBI taxonomy): domain Eukaryota; kingdom Metazoa; phylum Mollusca; class Bivalvia; order Adapedonta; family Hiatellidae; genus Cyrtodaria; species Cyrtodaria siliqua. The sequence continues at coordinate 195,019 of JAWPHD010003791.1, forward strand.
CTCTAAAAAACGTGTGATTATCTTTAATACCGAAAACCAATTACCAAACAAATATATAATAACGATTGACCGAGATGTGCCGCTTAAATAGGCTTATGTTTGCATTTAAAAAAGAGAGAGTATAATAACTATGATTTTTTTCGATACGGGATTTCTATCCCGAGTGAAAAAGCGTCCGCGAGGGATAGAAATCTTGTATTGAAAAAACTCATGGTATTTAAATTACATATAACATGTTTCTAAAATAAATGTTAAATACTGTATTTTAGCTAATTTTCACCGCGTATAATACAATTCCATTGCGTATGCATCTCAACGCACTTGTTGTCATTGACAATGAAGAATGTCAATTAGAGAATTGAAGTCATACAATCTGGAGAATAAATTACCGAAACCTCTTGAATTCCGTCTGCCTGCCTGTCTGTCTGTCTGTCTGTCTGTTAACCGTACATGCCAGATGTTGTGAAACAATATCTCAAACACTCATACTGTTGGCAATTTAGATAAAATGACGATCAATGAAAACACACCTGTAGATTATACGGGTGTTAATTTTTTATTACTAAAGTAATTTATAATAATAAGTGCATATTTTGAAATTGAAGAATGTAAGTTAACAATTCCAAACACTGATTGTCTAAAAAATTGCTAAACATGATATATAGTGTTCAATGAAAATCACATTGTATTACCGGGTAAGTCTAACCGTTTTACCGTTCCTAAGAAATTATCCTAACCTCACGTTATTTCAGCAAGATAACATCACTTGCAATTCTAGCTGAGTGTGGCACGACGTTATCTTGATAGAATAACGTGTCGTCGGTTTTATTTCCTGGCGAACGGTATTGATGGTTGAACATACCCGGCATTAAAATGTGTGACTTTTATTTTCTACCCGTGTGACTTGCATTGAACTCTATACAATATGTTTAGGAATTTTGACACAGTCAGTGTTTGCATTTGTTAACCAATATTATTCAATTTCAAAATATTCGCTTATTATTATAAATTACTTTACCAATAAAATGTAACACTCGTATAATTTACTGGTGCCTTCTCGTTGACCGTCAACATACTTATCACAAAATGCAGACATCACATTCATAGTTAAAGAGTTTGGCCTATCTGTCTTTTAAATAATCTACTTGTGTTTGCTTATATCTTGTTTACGAGTAAACTTGACTGGGTCTATTGAATTACATCATACCAGCACTGTTGAATAATGGATATCAACTAATAGCATGATTTTCATATTGAATCGACAGGCCTGCCAAAACTGTTTAACACAAAATCATGAGATGTTTAAAATTTAAGATTTTTAAGCGCGCGAAATTTAAATTTAAATGGAAATTTGGAGCGCGTGACTGGATTTGCGCAATTATTTTTTTTAAAGCGCAAATTATTTATGCAGTTAATACAAAAAATACACGTTCATGCATTGTTTGATAGTTATAGAAAATAATAGATTAGCATACTGTAACGTGCACACAAATAGTTTTGTTTAAGAAAAGACTGCGTAGATTTGGTTTAATTTCTAACTGTTTTTTTATGAAAGTGCACTTACTGTTCTACACAGATGCGTTCTAAATGCAAATAAAAAGTCTTCATAACTCTTAAACTATAATCATCATACACGGCAGCAGCTGTTTTAGTGATACCACATACAAGGAGTTGCTGGTTCCTCGCACTTGCTATTTCAATTAGCTTGAGCAATTAAAGAAGCCACAGATATATTGCTGCTATTGCACATGTTATGTCACAGAAGGAACTGATTATGTCCTTAGGTGTTAATTGTATATTCATTCAGTGCACTACACGGATGATCCACAAAGCATGAGGAAAACTCTTAATATGGTACTTGGTATCTAGATGAGTCTGTTGAAATTGACACGCGTTTTCGTCCAGGGAGGTTTGCAGGGAGGAGACATACTCGAGGCAACAGGGAGATGGTATACATGCCAATGCCATCCTTTTACACACAAAGACGGAGACAAAACATGTATCCATGGAGTAATCCGACAAGTCTGTGGAATTAATACAAACTGATAAATGTAAAGCTAAATGTGCCAATCAGCATATAAATGATGACATTGTGTCTTTAAAATGTACTGGTTCTAGTGCTGATAATCCTGTCTTTTAAATGCAAGTCTGTGCACTTATTACAAACTGAACAGTGTAAAGCTAAATGTTCCAATCGGCCTAGGGAGGATGACATTATGCATTTAAAACGTACTTGTTCTAGTTCTGATGATCATAAGACTTTAAAATGTGCTTGCTTTAGTTCTGTAAATCGTATTATTTCTAGTTCTGATCATTGTGTTAATATTGACTTTCTATTTTAAACCATGAGGCCCAGTATTCTGATAATAATTGTGCTCAGAGAGATTCTAATATTAGTCTCCTGAATTCTAAATGTATTTCAAGTCATCATACTACTAAATTTAAATGACAATGAAATTTCTATTGCTAGTGTTTATGCTAATGACTGTACTAATTATAATCAACATCCAACTTTTGACACATGGTTTACACAGAAGGGGCTGAATATAATTCACCTTAATATTCATTATCTTTATCCTAAACTGGATTAGATTAAACTTCTTACATCACAACAACATATTGATATTATATGCTTATGCGAAACCTTTTTGAACGATACGTTTTCGGACAATGAACTTCGATTAGATAATTTCAAACTGTTTAGAAAAGATAGGATCACAAATGGAGTTGGCTTAATTATTTATGTCAGAGATGATTTACCATGTGTACAAAGATTGGACCTTGACAATATGTCAGTTGAATCTATATGGCTTGAAATCCAACAACCTAATACAAACGTTGTTTTTGTTTTGCAATACGTACAGGCCCCCTTCATCAAAGGCTGACTGGCTTAAAAATTACATAACTGCATTAGAGAAATCATCATTTTTAGAAGACAAATAATGTCTTGTCCTTGGTGACTTTAATTTCGATTTATTAAAATCAGATAGGAATGGTAAAACGTAGCTTGATCTCATGGAATCTGTAAATCAACTAATTTTTCTACATTAATATATCATGCGTCTGAAGTAACTATCCGATGTACTCAATAAGCGATCATTACCCTATTTGTTTAACTCGTAAAGTTTCAGCTAAGTATATTAAAGATCCTATGCATAAAACTATCATTTTTCGATCCATGAAACATTTTGACGAAACTAGATTCATCAATGATCTTTCCGAACTACCGTATGATAATCCAGATGACTCTCTAGATTTATATTTTGTTCAACTCAGTCTTAATAGGCACGCCCCAAAAAGAAAGAAACGCGTTAAAGGAGTAATATTCTTGATGCAATTAAAAGAAGGGATTATTTCCATAAGAAAAAATGGCAGAAAGTTAAAACTCTTATTCTTGTAGCTAAGTAACAGTATTACAGTGAAACAATACATTAAAATAAGCGAAATCCGAAACAACTATAGAATAGTGTACATGAATTATTTGGATTTAAAAATCAAGTTCAAACCAATTATATAAATGATGACGGCGGAAATCCTATAATAAATCCGTATTTGACAGCAAATACATTTAATAAACACTTTTCCTCAGTTTTTAAAAAGTATCAAGCAAATAACTCGCCTGTCAAAAATTACACAAATGTCCCACTTGCAAATCTCATTGATGATAAAATGCGAAATTTTCCAAAATTTAATATCCCACTGGTATCGCTGTCCTTTGTCGAAAGTCAACTTAAATCTCTTGATACTGCCAAATCTACCGGTTCCGACGACATAAGTGCCAGCTATCTAAAAATGTCTGCTTCTGTAATCGCCTATATCCTTACGATTTTTTTTAATAACAGTATACTCACTAATATCTATCCACAATTATTCAAAAGAGCAAAAGTAATCCCAATACATAAAACGGGTCCTAAAAATGACAAAGCCAATTATAGGCCAATATCAATACTTCCTATTATTTCCTTGATTTTTGAACGTCATGTTAGTATACATTTGAGACGACATCTTGAAGAAAATAAGTTGTTTTATTCACGACAATCTGGTTTTAGGGCAAACCATTCTTGTCAAACTGCCCTTATAAATATATTAGATGACTGGATTGCAGCCATAGACAAAAATGAAATTGTCGGTACTATATTTCTTGATCTATGCATTTGATTTAGTTGATCATACTATATTGCTCCAAAAGTTGGAAATGTACAAACTAGATAGTTCTGCTGTTTCCTGGTTTTCCGCGTATCTAGATAACAGAAATGAGCAAGTTAAAGTTTCTGTATGACTTCAGAATCTTCACCCATTTTATCGGGTGTACCGCAAGGATCTGTATTAGGCCCTTTATTCTTTTTAATCTACTTCAATGATTTGCCGTTATCTATTGAAAACACAGTCAAGGATATTTTTGCAGACGATACAACGCTTTCAACTTCAAATTTATCTCTTGCCAGTGCTGTAAATTCTCTCAATAATGACCTTATTAACGTCAACGCCTGGTGCGATACAAATCGCATGTCTGTCAATACAACAAAAACAAAAACAATTTATGGCTATTCTAAGAACAAAATAAATCGTATTTATGATAATTCGCCTTCGATTCAATTCAAAATTGTAAGATTCAAAAAAAGAGCTGCAAGACTTATCATGGATAAAGATTTCGAAGTTCGAAGCTCCATCTGTTGAACTTTTTACCGAACTTCGTTGGATGATGTTTCCCGAAAGAGTTAAGTTCCAAAAAGCAATTCTTATGTTTAAAACATTTAATGATCAGGCTCCTGCTTATCTTAAAAATACGTTTACTCTTACTTTAAATGTACATATGCGAAATTTAAGATCATCTTCAAATCTACAACTATATTCCCCCAGACCGAATAGTGAGTTTTTCAGAAAATCGTTTTCCTATTCAGGCTCTAAAGTGTGGAACTCACTTCCTCACCATATACAAAATGCCCAATTTGTTAATCATTTCAAAACATTGTATTTACAGAATAAGTATTGCAACTCAGTTTTGGACATATCTCCGTTACTTTATGCATGAATATACTACAATTCATTTTAAATGTATATCACATATCTTTGTAAATATTGTATAATATATATTGTTGAGGTCCTCATGGAAGATTGATTAGTTTCAAATGAGTTCTCTCGTTTAATAAAGTCTTTATTATTGATTCGACAGTTATAAATACTCCTCTGACTAGGGAACGTAACAGGACCAATTCGGGAAATAGCTGATTAACTGTGACAATATACCTTTTAAATCATGAACATTTTCTTTTGATGGAAAATCCGGAGATTGTACACTGAAATCCGGAGATCCAGAGAGGGACTGAAAAATCCGGCCGGGTTTTACCCAGAGATTTGGCAGGCCTGAATCGATGTTTGCCGAGGATGCCAAGAAGGTGTTAATTGATTTTATTCAATAAGTATGATTTTGCTGCATTTTGTGCCTACTGACCCTTCCAAGGCGGTAGCTATATTGCCAATTATTTTATGTTAATGATATCATATCCTGCCTTTTATTTATATTTGTGATTGTTGTTTGTTTCCGAGACTGTTGTCCGTGAATGCTACATTTCCTGTTCGACTTGTTTATCTACTTTTTTTGGATATATGCATTTATAAATATTTATGTTGTTTCCTTTTGTAAATTCCCTTTGTTGTCTGCAATTGAAAGTAGATTTTGAGCTCTTCGTTTTTAGTAATAGGCGATGGGTTGTCACTTTTCCTATTAAACAGAAGACGTCCAATTGCTTCACTGAAAAAATAGAGCTATTGTCAAGTTGTCAGGCAGGCGGCTCTATATAATGTTTTTTTAAACAGCAGTGCTGCAGGTACCTTATCTCCATCTCTTTAACCATCTGTATATATGTAATGTAAATTTGCTTTAACGGATAACAATTTATATTACAAGTGCAATCAAACCTGTTTTAGCGGTCACGTAAAATGGATAGACACCTGTCTTAAGCAGACGTATATTTAATAGCTCTGTTATTATCTTCAACTTAATTTAAGTTACATATATTATTATGTTAAATTTAATTGAAATTATATATATTTAGTGACCACAGGCTTTTACCGGCCAATTTTGAGCCTTCGCATGAGTGACTATTTGAGACAGGTTTGAGTGTATTAAAAAAAATAATGTGTGTATATATGTATGTGTATATGTGTATATATATATGTATGTATGTATATATGTATAAATATATATATATATATATAATAAAATCATGCATTACATGTTGAAGTATATTTAAATATACACTCACAAAATAGACTGTATATGTTGCCATTTTTTGCCGTGTGTATATTAATGTATTGTGTTGTACCTGTGTACTCATGGACCTAAAGGTCTTTTGTATTTTGAATAAATATATATGTTCACTTTTTTGGGTGTAAATTCCCTTTGTTGCCTGTAATTGAAAGTAGATTTTGAGCTCTTCGTTTTTAGTAATAGGCGATGGGTTGTCACTTTTCATATTATACAGAACAAGTTCAATTGCCTTCACTGAAAAAAACAGGTCTTGTCAAGTTGTCAGGCAGGCGGCTCTTTATAATGTTTTTTTGAACAACAGCTGCTGCAGGTACCTTATCTCAAGCTCTAACCATCTGATATATGTAATGTAAATTTGATGTATTTTGATTGGATTTCATTACATAAGCTCTAATTTCTGTATTTTGATTTATTTTCATTAAATTTGCTTTAACGGATTGGAGAATATGTATTTGACATTTATTATTGCAAGGATCAAACATTATTTTTGTAGCTTTCAATGTCTTTGGCATTTGCACAAATATTAAGCTGCGTGAAGTTGGCTCAACATACGACAATCGACATACGACATTCGACATATGACATTCGACATATGACATTCGACATACGATATTCAAAAATAATCATTCAAAGTGAATGTCGTTTCACGCGACATACAACATTCGACATACGACATTCGACATACGACATTCAAAAACATCCTTCAAAGTGAATGTCGTTTCAAACGACATACAACATTCGACATACAACATTAAAAAACACCCTTCAAAGTGAATGTCGTTTTACGCGACATAAAGCATTCGACATATGACATTCGATATACAACATTCGACATTCATAAACATACTTCAAAGTGAATGTCGTTTCACGCGACATACAACATTCGACATACGAAAATTCTACAGACGACATTCGACAGACGATATTCGACAAACGACATTTGACAAACGACATTCAAAAACAACATTCAAGGTGAGGTATATCAGGCTTAACATCACAGTAAATTGATTGTTTTAAAAGTTTCGCAAGTCATTACGTTTCGTAAACCAATAAAGAAACTACCACATGTTTAACACATGTTTCCAAACGTCCGGTTAAGCATATAATTGTATATATTAACAAATACCTTATCCAATTAGCAAATGGTACTATCGAGAGGTCGTAAATGACAAATGCAGGAAAACAACATTCATTGTCAATGTCGAATGCTGCATGTAATGAAGAAAGACGCTGCCTAATGTGGTATGTCGCGCTGAACGAAAGACATAATGACTGAATCAAATCTTATGCTGTCGAATGTTGTATGTCGCGTTAAATGACATTCACTTTCAATGTTGTTTGTTGAATGTTGTTTGTTGAATGCTGTATGTCGAATGTTGTATGTCGCGTGAAACGACATTTACTTTGAATGTTGTGTTTTGAATGTCGTATGTCGAATGTTGTATGTCGCGTGAAACGACATTCGCTTTGAAGGGTTTTTTTTTAAATGTTGTTTTTCGAATGTCGTATGTCTAATGTCGATTGTCAAATGTCGTATGTCGTATGTTGTATGTCGCGTGAAATGACATTCACTTTGAAGGATGTTTTTGAATGTCGAATGTCGTATGTCGACTATTGTATATCGAATGTTGTATGTCGCGTGAAACGACATTCACTTTGAAGGAGTTTTTGAATGTTGTTTTTTGAATGTTGTATGGCGAATGTCGTATGTCGAGTGTTGTATATCGAATGTTGTTTGTCGCGTGGAACAACATTCACTTTGAAGGGTTATTTTGAATGTCGTAGGTAGAATGTCGTATGTCGAATGTCGTATGTCGACTGTCGTATGTTGAGCCAACTTCACGCAGCTCAAATATTATTATTTGGCCTGTGGTATTTTCAATGTGGTACGTTTTTTCTTCGCTATCAACTTTTGGTATATTTCAAGATTTCTTCGGTTTAATACGAAGACCAACTGATCGAAAAGTTTATGTTTTTCTTTTAAGTTGGGTTTGATTTGTTAGAACGTAATTTAATGATATATTGAACGTTTATTTTGTCTCGTCAATGATACGTGATTGTTCGTTAGCTTCAGCATATAGACTTTCGGCTGGTGGTTTCCAAAAAGCACCCAAGGCGAGTGGTGTTTATGTATAGGGGCAAACAACTGCAAGTTAGACCAGTTTCCTTCCGCGTTCGAGGTGGATTTGTATTAGCTGAGTAGCTTGCTGCATGACCGGGTTAAAGAGAATCACTTCAGGCTTAAAGTATAAATCAAGCAGTAACGTATCACCTCGTTTTGTTATAATCCAGTATCATTTTGAGTATCAAGTTTTCTTCGTTATTCTGCTATCCTGTGTCTAAAACTTTCTCACCTCTCACCACTACGGGTTCGGAATCCCACTATGAGTTCGACTTGTGAAGTGAAACAGTGTCGATTCTTACGGAAGGCGGGAGATATACAGTACTGGTTCTACCAAGGAAAATGGGGTGGTCTGCCATCTACCAGAAAAAAATCGATCGTCATATATTGCCTTACCTTTTTTAAAAATGACATAAAACACCATTACAAAACCAGGACTGCCAAAACTGTTTAACCACAAATTCCTGAGAATTTTAAAATTTAAAGATTTAAAGCGCGCGAAGGAACATTTAAATGGAAATTTGGAGCGCGCGACTTGATTTTCCCACTATTTTTTTAAATCACAAATTTAAATTATTTATGCAATTAATATAAGTTGATGCATTGTTTGATACTTACAGAAAATAATAAATTAACATAGTAGTCTTTTATAAAAAATTTCGAATGACATAGTTAAATCATATGTAATGTTTTATTGTATATAATACTGTACTATGACGAGACATTAATAAACTATAACAACTAGTAATTAGATTAGAAAGTCTTCGCTTAGTTTCTACCACAACCGTTTGCACTTACTTTTCTACACAGATGTGTGTTAAATGCAAATACAAAGTCAACTCTAACACAAGTTCTAATCGGTATACGGACAACCCCCCCCCCCCCCCCCCCCCCCCCCCACCCCGGACAAAACCCACCCTGCTCATTTTTGTATAGGTGACAAAACCTCCCTTATGTTTTTTACAAGGTGGATACCCCCCCCCCCCCTGAACTTTTTACAAGGTGGACATACCCCCATCGATATTTTTGCAAGGGTGGACAAAAAAAACCTGTACGAAATCCCCCTCAGATATGTCTTATTTTCATAATTCTTTCAAAGCAAAAATTAATTGACAATTAACAGTCAGTATAATGACTGTTTACATTTAGACAATTAACAGCTAATTAAAGAATTTCCAATAAGACAACATCATGCTTAATTGCTTATTAAAATTCCCCTTAAATTTACTCCAAAACAATGTATATTGCACATGAGCAAACCTTAAAAACAATGCTAGAATATTTGTTTTTTTGCTTTGAAATAATTATGAAAATAACATTTTGCAAAAGAGGGTTGGGGTAGGGGTGGGGGTGGGTGGGGGTTGTCCACCCTTGCAAAATATCAGTGGGGGTTATGTCCACCTTGTAAAAAGTTCAGGGGGGGGGGGGGGTGGGGTTTGTCCACCTTGTAAAAAACATGAGTTTTTTTGTCAACCTATACAAAAATGAGCAGGGTTTTTTTTGTCCCGGGGTGTGGTGGGGGGGGGGGGAGGGTGTTTGTCCTAGATTTGTTATAATCATCGTACACAGCAGCAGCTGTTATAGGGGTACCAAACACAAGGAGTTGCAAAGTTCCTCACACTTGCTATTTCAGTTAGGTTGACCAATTAAAGCAATCACAGATATTGCTGCATTACGCATGTCGATATGCCACTGAAGGAACTAATTATGTCCTTAGGTGTTAACTGCACATTACACGTATGACCCCCACTGATTCGACACTTGTATATATTCCTCTGACTAGGGAGCGTAACAAGACCAATTCGGGAAATAGTTGATAAACTGTGAAAGTATAGTTGTTAAATCATGAACATTTTGTTTTGATGAAAAATCCGGATATTGTACACTAAAATAACACAAAACCCACCCACTTTTTTCCCTTCAACGTTCCATTATTGATCTGTTTGTTTGTATGGTGTTTTACGTCATTTTCAATACATGTTAGGTTATACATGACGGTCGATATTTTGTGGTGGAGGCAGACCCGCCACTTTTCCTGAGTAGAACCAGTCTGTACACCTCCCGCCATCCTTTGCTACAACAGGTTAGCAAACTTAGAATGTAAAATTGTGCAATCTCTTTACATTAAATATAGCACTGAAATGGCGGGATACTTTTCAAAGGGGTTTTGTTATTGAGTGTACGGTGATTAAAAAGTCTACAACAACACAGTTTTGTCCAACTCAAACTAGCTGCAACATTTTCTTTTTTCCCTTTTATTCTTTTTTTTTTTACAAATCGTTTTGGGATTTCTCTGGAATATTACGTGTAATTAAGTGTTAAGTATATCAATTATATAGCGGAAATTACAGAGTTTGCGTTTCTTTTTTCATTTAGTATATATTTTTTGGTGCAATATACTAAATAATTAGTAGTGTGCAAGA